>PDGT01000040.1:1792029-1841664 GCA_003671415.1 Megathymus violae | reverse complement strand
AGGTGGGCGTTGCCAGTAATGGGACATAAATCAAAATTATATTATCGAGTGTGTCATATAAAATACAATTACTGCTCGTATTAATTTTCAGTTTGATTTTCGATCTTTAAGAAAGTGGCCTTATAATGTTTCATGTATTGTAATGGCTAGAAAAATCATCAAAAACATTAGTACTTTATTTACCATATAAATCGTATGTTCTAAGCCGCAAGAACACATCTATTTCCTAGGATATAAAGTACTCAGGATTTGTTGGCTCATCATGTAATTTATCTCGAGTTACACAGATGAACAGTCTGTAATTAAGAATTTTTTTTGGGTTCTTCATCAACAACAAGCTGATATTTAATGTACAGACGCGACCCGTGATAACAATGTTTTAATAATTTGTACAATTGTTGATAAGCCCATCTTGAAACATTTGAACGACTTGAGTGAGTGAGATCATATCGAAATATATTTATATAATATGGTCCATAGTTATATCCTATCGGTTCATAAGTGGCACCGTAAGCAAGTTGATAAATTTAAATAAAATATTACAAAATTACATCTATCAAGCCTGGCAGTTTACATACGAGTATACCTGTAAGTTGACTCAGAAAATGAATATTTGTAATACTATTATATTAATATTTATCTATTTCTACAAAGATAATGAATCTCTAGATGATCGACCAAATTAAGTCGGCTTTGGGTGGTCCATTGCATGAGTGTATGAAAATTACTACCAATAGAGTGAATTGGCGAGAGATTGTGAGACGGACAAAATCTGTCAACATGCGACAACACGACGACCACGACCGCTTTGTCAAGAGAGAACCGATTGAGAAGAGATGAAATATTACATTTGCTTTGTGTATAATAACGAAAACTATGTTTGTGTGTACCGATGTACATTATCATCGGTCATAATCCGTAAGTGTCGCATTTCAAGTTTTGGGTTCGGAATTTGATAAACTACACACGTCCATTGAAAACATTATAAAAAATATTTTTATTGCAACTTTTTCATTCACGCAAGTAAAGACAAGTAATTACTTTGTAATACAATTTTTGAAAGTCAAACAATTAGTATATCTTAACGATCCACTTAATCTTTAATATACTATAAAGAAGATACTTTTTTACAAGACCGTTAAAATATAGTATATTGTGTTTCAAACATCAAAAAATTATACACATTTCCAATACTACAAAATGCATATAATACCTAGTAATAACGTCAATATTACATAGTTAATATAAAAATAATAATTAATATACAACTGTATATTTCCTGTCTTATTTCTCTTGACCGCGTTCCTCACGACCAAAAATAAATCGGCCCCGTATCGCTAGACAAAGCTTTATATAAGGACGAGAGGAACAGCGATAATTTGATGAAAAGAATTCATATAGTTTAACTGACATGTGCGAACACAAGTCTTCCATGATTGAATACGTATGTAATTATATATATGCAGAAATTTCATTGCAAATTAACAATGTTTAGTTTAAAATTCTCATAAACAAAATTTATTGGTTTTATTTTATTAATTCTCTTTGCGTCAGATTTATTCATACAAAATGTTGTCATCACATAGAATCGTCATTAATTGCCCTATTACTAGCCCTTAGCAGTAGAATTTTCAAAAATTCTTCCCCAATGCCCTTCCTTATGAAAAACTTTTAAGTTTTTAAGACTTAGCAGCAATTTGATATATAAAGTCAGCTTATTCTCCTTTATATATATATATATATATATATATATATAGAGGGATATATAGAGATATATTATCTACAATACTGTGCTTAATGTATATTTTAAATATATTTTAAATATATTTTCATTTCACAAATGCAAATATGATAAGTAAGCAAACGATGTTACAGCTATTATTTCATGCTGTTTATGAAGGATTTCTAGCAACACCGAGGTAGAGCTACATACATTCATAGAGTTCACGCACTTAGCCTGACAACGATAAATAAAACATATATATGTTACAGTTAAAACCACTTTTTAGATAAAACGCTTTTTCCCTAGTTAGAACTACTTTTTACTAAATGCCTTTGTTAAAACTAGAATTTAAATTAGGTTAGGTTAGGTTAAATGCTCGAGGTGATGCGCACGGTGTTCCCGGGTGCACCTCAAAGACGGAGGGATGAAGTAGCTCCAGATTCATCACGCACAGGGACGGGCTCTGTAGAAGAGAGAACGCCGTCGGGACCGCGGAAGAATGCGAGAGCATACCCGCAGTCCCAACAAAGGGCGCTCAGAGGAACACCGTGGGGTTTTAGCCGGTAGGAGTCGCGGGGGCGACTGAGAGGAACCCATGAGGGTTTCCCCACGTAAAAAAAAGGTTCGGTTAGGTTAGAATGAACGAGCACACAGCGCGCGGATGGCGCTGGGAAAGGGATTCCTCCGTAATTGTCGAATCAGGTGACGTCTCGCGATCAATGAGAATATGATACGATGAACTTTGAGAACAGTTTTAACTGACTCACTTCGGAAAAACGCATTTTGCCTAGTAAGAACGAGTTTTAACTGATATTCAATTTTGTGAGCATTAGTTAATTCTAGTTTTAACAAAGGCATTTAGTGAAAACTAGTTCTAACTAGAGAAAACGCGTTCTATCTAAAAACTGGTTTTAACTGTAACATATATAACTCAAGCTAATTATTTTAATTGACTCCGGTCTTCCATACTCACATCGCTAGCTATAACCGTAAGTGCCACAAAAATAACTCGTAGTTTTTGTTATACAGAAATCGGTGGGCATTTTACTGCACTGTAATTTATCTCACACATCGCGCTGGCCGCGTACCCGCGTGTGGCCTGGAACAGGTTTGGTAAACCAGAAAATGTTACTTTATTTACTTACTAGTGGCTCCGGTATTTAATCCTGGCTGGAAAGAGTTGCTGGCAGGTGTTAAAATAACACAAAACTAAATTTAATTTCAAATCAATAATTTCAAATGATTATGGATAGCTAAGGATTAATTGTATGGTTGATTGTTTATGATTGATGCATAAACTTCTATCATACCAAAGCTATCTTATCAAATGTATTAGTTAAAACATTTTTTCTCACACCAGGCAATTTGAGCCCATCAACGATATATATAGGCACATTGAAAATGCAATTGTAATTTCTTTTTAGAACAACTTAACCAAAAATAAATTAATAAGACATGGGTTGATTGCTTGCCGCTGTTGTTCTATTCAAATTAAATGAATCGTAAAAAATCATATCCAATTTACACGCAACGAACACGTATCTTTAAAATTTTTAAGACATTATTCCATCAGTACAATCGCGTAATGTCGATGTAATTTGAGCTTCTCAAGTCGACTGATACGGTTGGCTTACTCTCAAACACGATACAAATCAGATTTTTTTTGATTCTATTTTCCTTTTTTTTGTCAACAGCAAAAAACAAGAAATACAGGTCACCTGTTGGTAAGTCGTCACTGCCACCCACGATTGTTTGAAACATTGAAAACTCACCGATGTGTTACCGTCCAAAATAAAAGTGGCTGCTGCGGCGGACCTGCTTGTTATTGGTTGTTCAATATTGTAACCGATTTTTTTCATTTATTTATATTATAATATATTTATTATATATATATATATATATATATATATTATATTGATTCTGAGATAGCGGTGCTACCCAGGCAGATAAAATCCCCTACCACCACGAACGATATCTTTAAAACTAAACTTATTGACGTATTCTATCAATGAACTCAACTCTCAATACTGTCAACTGTCATGGCATATTTGACATTTGATAACGAACCGTAACTATATTAAAAACCTTACTTACTACTTAAAGATTACATTCTTATTGGAACGAAGTTCCTTACGTCAGGCTTGGAGGAGATGGGTATTTTGCTGCGCGACCGAACTAAAAAAAAATGTGATAGTAAAACCGTAAGAAAAAGTCCGTGGAATAAAACCGTTAAATGAGACGTGCGCAGGCGCGACAGTCGTATACACAAGCGAGTAGTGTATAATACCTTTCTCTTTCTCAAGCCAATAGTTTCAGCAATAGAATTTAATGACGAGACTGATTAATAATAATTACTTATAATAATAAACTTTTATTTTTGTAATTATTTCTATTTCTATGTAATTTTATGTTGTCAAACAAAAATAAAGAGACATATTTTGTTATTTTAGTTGATAATTTGAATTACGGTTTTTTTTTATTTTACGTAATTTATTATTTCCTAAAATACTGAATTTCCTAAATACTTTCCTGTACTTAAATAAAAACTAATCAGCAAAATTTAAGAGAAAAATCAAGAAAACCTACATAAAATTGAGCACGATTTTTTTTTTGCAAATTGTGTCGATTCTACATTAGCCGAAGGAACTCGTTCCTACCTGGTGTCCCGCGACACCATATCTTTTTTTTTCTTTTTATAACATACGACTAACTTATATTATTATATTTTTGCGATATCCCCTTTATGTTACTCTATTTTTGTATAATGTATAATATTAAGACTATAATGAACAGTCTCCTTTACTGTTTTAGTTCAGATTGCTTCTGTGCTGTCAACATGATAATAACAAATGAACCAATTACTCTGAAATTAATCAGTGACAATAATTCCATCTGATTCAATGCATCCAATTTATCAATTCCAAATGATGATGTTCCAAATTATCATTTTGAACCTACCTAACTTCTATATATCGTTATCTAAAAATAACAACAGGGTAAACATGATTTTTTTTTGGTACAGATACAATTTGTAAACGTAACAATTGTGTTTCTCGCAACGAACCGAGGCCGGGTTACTAGAGTCACGAAATACGAGTTCTACATTTTATTGTTTTCACTCTGTCATAAGGTTCACTGGCAGAGGATACTTTTAGTATGAAGTCTGCCTTTTGTTTCTTTACGGTAATGGTAGGCACACAATCGGCACATAAAACATCGTGTTGTAAAATAACGCATGATGAAGTGTTTAGGCTTTCACTTCAAATCGCATATAGTACACAGAAGTATCATGCGAACACATATTTAAAATATAAAAACAGAGGTTAAAAAAATTTACTTTTAATAGAAACCTTCATAAATTTTCAATATTATTTTTTGTGTCAAATTTTTAAAATATCATTGTAGAAGGTGAAATTGTACATATCATTTCTTTTACCGCTGGTAGCAATACATATATACATATACGATGTTATCTTTCGTGCAAAAGATGAGGTTATTTTATAACTACCAAAAGAATGTCAGTCAAAATTTTTACTTTTAGGCCTCATTTCGTATTAGATTGTGTATCTAATAAGTTAGACTAGTTACTTCATTCAATATATCGTAAAAATCTATGCGTACCAAGTACTTATTTGATACATTAAACATTAAAAGAACATTAAAAGGAGCTACAGTCTTATGTTTCACGGATCGTCTTTCACAAGAACTTGATCTACGATTCCGCGATGAGAATTAGTTAGTTACCTATCTGTCTGTCGTTCAGCGTCTATTGAGGGGGATGTAATCTGTAGGCGTTCAATGACTGGCCAACTTTGATGGATGATCTGGCACTCGATTAACTCATGGTACTAATATTCGGTAATGGCACATGATGTTGCAAATATAAATAGCTATTTAATTTCAAGTTCTCTCGCAATAAGTTGTCGCAACGCTTGTCAAATACATTAACCGCAATTGGGATTATCTCTTTGAATAACTCGACCTATACTGTTATGCGGCCAATTTGAAATCACAAAACCATAAATGGCAATCAGGTAGTATTGTAATTAAATATCAATTGCAGGAATATCCTTTACTGATAATTCCATTAGTCCATCACGCTGCGCCAATACGAACTGGAATGAGACGATAAAATACAATACATTGAGAATTATTATGATATAAAAACGAAATGTAGACAATATTTATAGGTATTGCTAACATAACTGTTTTCTACATTTGTCTAAAACGACACAAACACGTTAATCCTTCACTTACAGTGACGTTTTTACGAATGATTTGCCGGAGACCGCGTAATTCAAGGCGAAATTTATTTACGTTCAATCCAGAATATATCCGTTATATCCTTTAATACCACTATAAATTACATCTCAAAAGCTACGATTTATTAGAAAGCAGCAAATCCCATGTCTGTTTATTGTCCATTTAACATCATTTCAACCGCGTTCAAAACGGAGATTACTTTTTCGTCGCATACATACGTACGTACTAGTGGATACTTATATATTTCTTAAAATATCCATCAATTATGAACTTATTAAAATGTCACAATCAGAATCGGTATGTAAATTCCAGTGAAAAGGTTAACCTTACTTCAGCTGGCACTATTATTAAATTTATTGATTTCCTATGAATTTCTGATACTTGGGTTAGTCATTAGCCTCTCTCTCCACCAATATCCGCTGGAGCAACGTAATGGATACGCTCTAGGCCTCGTCAATTACGAGGAGAGACCCGTGCCCGATAGTGACCCGCTAATGGAGGCCATTATTCATAAACGACTTTATTCTTAACATAAACTTGTTACACGAGTTTTAAAGGAATCAAACAGCCTAAATTATTGAAACGAAAACATTTTCTTGGATACAAAGTACTCTATGCTGCTAAGTTGCATTAAAATTCCTTACGACATTTTACCAAGGAAATCTAGATATGAGTACTGAAAACCAAGATCAAACAAAAACATCACTTGATAGTGTTACGATACGTTGAACCACACAAAAATATTACAAGTTAAAATGTTGACATCTTTAAATATATAAAATAATTGATAGATAGCCGAATGATAAGATACCTTTCTGGTAATACTCTATATTGCCGCCTTAATTATATAATTTTATTAGCTGAAATAGTAATTACTCAACTGCACATTTTCACATTTTCATTGTTTTGACAACCTTCCAATGCCTTCTTTTTTTTAGTTTTCTTTTTCTGTTTTGTCTATTTTGAAAATAACACTCAACCAAACTTATTTTACGTAACAACCAGTAGTTACTTATACACATCTTCGAGGTACAATATGCAAGACTATATTTTATTAACGGTAACATAATTATTAAAAAAAAAAATAATATTGTTCTTCAGTACGTTACGTTCTTTATTATAATACTTAAAGTTGACAATTTGACAATGAATTTTATAACCAGGTTTCTATTAGAATAAAAATGAACGTCGAATATTGACTCTATGCAACATTTTACTCGCATGTCGTTCCCGTAGTTAATCGGAAAACTTCGATTCGGATATAAAATTTTAGAAGTTAAAGCAGTAAAGTTGTTTTTGCTTTAGATACAAACAAATTTTACATCTTGCAACTACGATCGCATCCGTTGAATTAAATTAGTTCATCTTCTATAAAACCTTAATAGAGACAAAAGCCAACATTGACTTCGATCTATTCCTCTTTGAATACTGTTCTAAAATCTGTGAAAACAACTCAGACATTTGAAGAGGTATCGTCCGAGAAGTTTGTGTGTATTTACGAAGTTCGCATTTACCTGTTTGTTGGTAGCTCAGAACAATGAAAGCAACTTTTTGTACCGTCTACGGCTGAATAACTTTAGGTTCTACGGATCGCAATTCATGGTTAAGGTGTTGCCCCTTAGAATTTATGCATGACAGTAGGAACTTTATCTGTTGGGTTATAATCAACCGTATTTTTTTAAATTTCGGTTCCACTGGCGGAGATCCAGTCAATAATCGGTTTCTTCTTTACCGGCAATGTGTCATAACATATTTGGTGATGAGAATATTCATGAGGCCGGTTACCATTTAAGATAAGATTTGATACCTTTGTTTATAATAAACATTCGTAAGTGAGCGTTCACACATTCACACCCCTGCATTAGGATTCTCTGTGTACAAGCGGCATGGACGTACACAAATATTACATCACTAACACCCAAGACCACACACCCACGAACATTTATCTGTCACATAAATGTCTGCCCCGGCCGGCAGTGAAACCTGAGACCCGTCGTTTGGCAGGCAGGGTTACAACCAACTGGATCAGAGGGTCGGTCGACAAGCGACGACGGAGTCGTTTCTTATATAACGCTATTTAGTCTAATAACACCTGCGATGAATCGCATACATATTACAATAGATATCCAACTATTTATTATCAAATAGATATGCCTATTTAGAGATGGTAGGTTCTTGAAAGACAAAGATATAACGTCAGATTTCATATATGTGTTACTGACCACCAGACTATAGTACCTAACGCATATAAATATATCTTTTATAAAATCAAGTCTTTTAGTAGCTGCTTTTAAATAAAAATGTATTACTTTTACGATTTGGTTGTAGAAGTCATTATGAAAGAGTTAATTTCGGAGAGTTTACATCGGGAACGCCAACAGTCGCTGGCCGATTGGAGCTTACACAAGTTCATGTCAGTTAAATTTTTGTCTTTATTGACATACATATATAGAGCTGCGTTTCGCTCAACAAAAAGACAATATTTCATAAATCAGCCCGAAAAAAAATTGTCCATTTAGATAAAAACCCGAAATCTCTAGTTAAATTATTTTATTACACTGTTCAATTCAGCGTGACTATAGGCCGAAAGCGTAAATACACCGGCATCCAGTTCGGTAAATGGTCGGAACCGCTGGACGAAATTTATTTTGGAGTTCAAAATTGTGGCTTGTAAAAATAACGTATATTTACATGAATATTTCATAAAATAAAATTAATCGTTTGACCAAGCAAAAAAAACACACGAAGTACGTAATTATGCTGTGAACAAAGTTACTCTAGGCGACTTCTATAGGTTGCGTCTATTTGAGTCCAAGCCAATCTTCCCTGATCATGTTGGCTCTATTCCATCCAGTTTAATACGATACTCGTGAATTGTATTTGGGTTCTTTGCCTGCATGGCTAACTACCACCCTTATAGAACGACCTTATGTTGTTAAACTTATATTGTTTGCAGTGTTGGAAAACCAAAAAACAAGTGGCTATCCCACTTTTATTTGGTTGCCGTACGTGATGCATTTGATGTGATCTATTTAGGTCACATAATATGTATTTAGACATCGCTATTTTTGAATAGGTAGCCCTTTTGCTCCTTTTTCAGCTGTTATTATATAAAAAAAAAACATGTTCGAGCCACTGAAATTGGGGTGTGTTAAATGCAACGGTTTTAATGTGCTTACAGTTTTGTCCATTAGCTCAAGTCGCTACTTTACACTACATAGACTTTATGTAATATAGCTTCAATGACAATGAAAATAATATTTTACTACGACCTCCACTCATGGAACTTACTAATTTAGCCAAAATAAATCTATATTTCCTTTTGCCATTTGTTTTAGTTGAGCGTATTTGAAATACTTCACTTATTTGTGAAGTTTACACAATAAAATATGCCATTTGTTTAGGAGCCTGGCGTTCATACTCTTAACTTTAACAAAATTTCCAGTTTCAGTAATCAACTTGAACTTAGTTAATAATGACCTTGAAAATAACCGCAAAATAGCCGTGTCGTTCTAAAGACTTAAGGGAATAGAGACATCATAACTCTTGTTTACATCGCAGCGACTCACATGGCGGTAATTGACCTCCAGACGTCTACATTTTACACCTGATAGAAATCTTTTCTCTTACAAGACCTTTCTGAAGTGTCAATTTATGATACATTCCAGTTCCCCGCAAATTACATGTCGGGTCAACGTTTATAAATTTCCGATAAAATGTTATTGCCTGAGGAATGTTTTGTGCGATATCTTATACGGCTATGATGTGAACATTGATCGATGTGGATAATAGTTATTTGACACTTTTCAGACACTTTCTGTATACTTATTGGTATCATGCCTAAAAGCAGCGACTAGTTAATATATATTTTAATCATTGCTTTCAACATATTCTCTGTTATAAATTGTTGCCTACATAATGTTGTCATAGTTAAATAGCTTTAGGTACATAATTCACATGTATAGATTCCGTACTGCCCAATACAATTTAGAAACTGTTCGAATAGACATTGTTTATTGTTAATTGAGGTTAGAGAGTTTGTCAATTTCAAATTAGTATTATAACAAGCTGATATTTTTAATATCAGTCACTGATTTACTCTAAGTATAAAGGCTATGATGATTTTGATATTATTCTGTTTTAATCAAACATGTAATTATTGTAATCCTACTTTAAATTTCACACTTCTAATTCTCTAACTGCACCTACTTTTTTCCAAAGCGAGATTAGTTTGAAGATATTAATACAAAAGGAGAAGATAATAATGAAAAGGAATTTATCCCTGACTACAGATGTTAAGAACTCCTAATATACATATATATCGGGGTTGAAATTTAGTAGATCCACAAAAGTTGTAATTGTCTTTAAAGGTAAAGAACCTTATGACTTACGTCCTTGCATATATCTATTCTATACCTACATATAAATAAAATTGATGTGTCTGTCTGTGATTTCAATGCAAATAACATAAAAAACCCTTTTGAAAGTGTTTCTCTTTCTCTCTGTCTGTCGTACTGTTAGTCCGGGCTTATCATCGGATATTAATGAGACTGTCACTTGAAGATAAAGTTTGCAGGGCAATATTTAAGGTGCATTTTATTTAGCTTCTAGGATTGGGCCAGGATGTTGGCCAGTTGATTTTGACGGGATCGCAGCTAATATGATATCAAAGACCTAGAAAAATCAATTCTCTGATGGGATGTCGGTCAACATCTACATTGGGTTTCTATCATCATCACCACCGTTGTCCTCATCACAAAATATTCCGTCATTAAGTAAGTGTTCGTTCTCACATAATAAGAAAGTTTGAATAGTTATAATTATATAATGAGTGTTTCCTAGAAAAATATAAAAATCGAAGGTCTAATGTGCCTCTAGGGAACCCTATAGGTATCAGCCAAACTATTAGAGATATCGAAACCTCGCCATAGCAAAACTTATTCAATTTTGTTTGTCGAAATACGTTTTTTATATAAATAGCTAACAGACAAACAGACAGGTCATCTGATTGTAAGTTTTCATCGCCACCCATAGACATGCGTAACAGAAAATAAAACATACGTTACTAACTTTTCTGTCTTATCAGTTCAATTGAAAGAAATGATAAAAATATACTTAAGTATATTGATTAAAAATTAAACTCTTCAACAAATATAAAAACTATTGGATATCCGAAACCGTAACCGAATCCGATAAAGTTTCGAATAATTTCGGTCGAAATTCAGCACGTTGTCAGGTTGTCACCGGCCGATCCGACACACCAGGCATGATCACTCTTATTTTTAGACGGTGTTTATTATTAAATTTTTACGGTTAATGTTTTGTTTTCTGTAATTATAAACTAAATCATACCAAGGCCTGTTACCTTGGTAATTATATCGGATAATCTTCATATAACTGAAACCGGTATAATATTCTATATATATGCATATCCAGATCCCAAATTTCATACCCATACATTCCTAATTTTGACAATGGTTTATAACAATGCTATAGACGTATTAAAGAAATATGGACAAGGACCTATTGGGGCGGCCTAGAATACTCCCCCAATCCCATGCTGGCAGAACAGGGTGTCGTAACAGGCGATAGAAGCCAGCCTGCTTGGTGGGAGGGTTTCGCGTATGGATTACATTATCAGTATTATTATTAAGTCATTAATATTATTTGTGTTATTATTATCTTTCCGTGAAGCCTGCCTGGCTAGCTACCACCCTCCTGCTTGAGTCAGCCGCCAAACGACTCGTCGTGCTCCGGCTGGGGGCTTGAGAGCCAGTACTTTCTTTTTAAGCTTCTTCTCATTTCCTGGCCGACAACGCATCAGTGATACCTTTGGTCTCGCTGATGTCCATGGGCGACGATGACCACTTACCATCGGATAGCTCGTCTGCTTGTTTGTCGGCTATTAACATAAAAAAAATCACAAAGGTTTATTCGCTTAGTTCGTTGTCACCACTTTACGGTTATTATGTGAAAACGTTTATGTACCAGATATTCTGAAACACATTAACTTTGAAATTACGAATTAATTTCTCAAAAATAATACTATAAACATTTTATACACAGTTCAACTAAAAGTGCTTTATTTGTTCAATGAATAAAAAAATAAACGGTACATGCTTTTTATGACAGCAAATGGTTTTATTCAATCGAGTGGAATTCACTTGGCCATATTATCTAATGTATAATTCGAAAATCGATGAAATATAAAAAATATCTACCAAATGCTAAAGATTGATTTGAACATTCCATTTTCTTAGAATATTTCTGTCTATTGTCGTTTCCAGGGTTTACATACCAAATATGTGGTTGTGTAAGTGTAAAAATAATTATCTATAAGAAGCAATTCAATTCTGGCTGTAAAATTTATTTATCTTTCAAAATTAGTTATAATCTTACTCTTAACGTTTTATTAAAATCTCAACTTACGCATTATGCACACGTAGAAACAACGTCGCAACGTTCTTAAACACGAGAGCTAAGTTGTGCGTGTGCCTACTTTTGTAGTGGAAGATTTAAAGTGTTTATCCACACTTTACCAAATTAGCCGAATTATTACTACAATGCAATCTTAAAACAATTTTTAACCCAACTTTGTGATCTTGGATATCGACGAGTGAAATAAAGTAAAATTAATTAAAATTTCCAATATGATCACATCAAAATCTCATTTTCCATAAAATTTATCACCTTTGACATTTTAATACACGAACACTTAACAAAATAATATCTATTGAAACATTTGGATTAGCAAAAATAATATCATATTGAAATTATGAATCTAGAATTACAAACCGAGCGCAATACGAAATAATTATTGTTGATAATGATTAAATTTTTCGGTCATCGAATTCATTATTTACCTAATTATTTACAACCAATAATCTCACTTTTTTCACATATAATAAGTTAATGCTTGACAACAAACCCACCTGATAGAAAGTGGTGATGAAGTCTAAGATGTCGAACTTATAAAAACCTATTCACTCTCCTCTTGAGTCTTCAAGACTCCCACATTATAAGAAGGAAGGAACACCGACGCGGGCAAGTTATTCCAGTCCCTAACAGTGCGCGCAATGAATGACAACGCAAATGTTGTGTTTATAATCACTTCACATAAAAAAACCATCACATGCCTTTATAAATGTCACTATCGCACTATATTTACAAATTTCACGTTAGCATTTTATTGCTTTTCCGATCGGTTATCAATAACATATTTAAATAATTTTTATTTCGCTATCTACGCGGGTAAATCCATTTTTAGGGATGAAATGTATTCTTGATAACAGATTAATAACTAGGGCAGAGCACAGGGTACATTTATATAGGTAGTAGTAATAAATTGTTGTTATAAACATCATAACTAAACGTTCTTAGAGTTCTTGTGGGAACGTACAAACAACCCTAGCGTAGTTCTGTTGTGCTGTGTATTCCGTTTACTACTTGTGGCATTACGCTTTTGTTCAACTACTTATTTTGATAGAGATTCATAGATAAACGCGGGTTCCCACGACAGTAAATACTAACAAATTATTTTGTCACACTCCTCGTGAATATGCCAAAAGATTGACTTGGAGCATAATAGGCTTCATAAATTCTGGAGTCCAAGTCAGCTTCTCCTCCTATCTGAGGACACTGCTTAATAAGGGACGACTTCAAGTCATTGCTGAACTCAGTAACAACCAGTTAGATTTGAGGGTAAATACGGAGAGCGTTGTTACATGTAGAATCAATTATGACAAGTTGTTTAATAGTTTACCAATTTATTACCAATCAATTTAAAAATACCTATTTACTTATTTTTTAAATATACGTATAAACTTACGAATTACGAATTATATTATAAAATAAATATTTAGTATTTACGAAAGTGGCGCCATCTAGGATACATCTTTTACAACTTTTATGGCCACTGTCTGTGAAACAGAGACATCTCTACGAGAGTCGTTCGTTTCCATGAGTCTGTTATTTTTATTGCTTTGCAGTATTGTCTGTAGATGGCGCTGTTTATGTATAAACCATAATTAAATTTAATCTATTTTATGTCTATTAATAATAAGATTGAAATTATATTTTACTAAAAAATTGAGTTACTCACAATAGTTAACCTACGTAACTTTTTTATATTCACAACATTACCTTAAAATTAATTTAATAATTCTTATTCAACGATTTTATCAACACGCACCCAAAACGGATGTAGCTTTAAATAATTTACGGACTCAGTAATAAAATATTTACCTCACTCGCGATGTATACCAGAGTTACGATAATAATATTAACTTTACCAATAAAAAAAATTACAGTTACAGCAGATGCATAAAAATGGAGGTTTTATTCAACTGTTATTCAGGCGTGGATACTTCATCGTGTCTCTTGCGTTGCGAAATATAAAGATGTAAATTAAAATTTATTATTATTTTATCCAATATTATGATTTTTTACAACATAGAAAGTCCATACTTCTATATTATCTTGCTTTATATATCCAGGCATAATATAACGAAAGCTGCTCCTACTTTCGTTTATTATGATTTAAAAGTTTTCAACGTTTTAGATGTATGTTGTCATTGCTCCTTGTTTAGCTGTAATTCTTGTATATTTTTATTCTTCTATTTTAAACCTATGTACCGTTTACACACCGATATTAGTAAAAGAGGTATGTGATGCTTAATCATAGATTACACATTGTTTAACATGTGGTTCTCAAAACTATTTAATTAATAAAACTGTAAAAATAGTATTTGTATAAAAAGATGTTAAGTTCGTAAATTAACAGAATTTTAGCCAACCAGCCTTTAATAAATAACAATTATAATGATTCAAGAACTATTATAATCAAACCAATTATAATCATTCTTGTTCAACTTCGTACGGACTTAATAAAAGTGAATACAAAGAAAAATTAATAGAAAATTTAAACATTCGTTTAAAATCGTTAAAAATTCTTTATTATTTCATGTTAATGGCCGAAAAACGAGAAGACGAGCCACCTGATGGTAAGTGGTCACCGTTGCCCATGTACATCAGTAAGACTATAAAGATGATGCGTTATCGGCCAGAAAATGAGAATAACGAAAGAAAGAAACTACTGACTCTTAAGCCCCCAGCCGAAACACGACGAGTCGTTTGGCGGCTGTCTCAAACTGGAGTCTAGAAGGTCAAAATGTCTTTTGTCGTACAATAAATATATTTCATTATATATTAAACTTTATCGCTAACTTAGTGCTTTGAGAGATACTCATCGTTTTTGTATTGTTCGTTGTGTTGTTGAAATCAGGACAATTGCTGATAGTGCCATTGCAAAATAACGTAAAAATAAAAAGAAAAAAAATTTTTGCAACTATATCTTTGAAATATAAAGTATTTTTTTTTATTTGGTCAGTCATCTATGTAAGTAAGAGAGGTGATGGGGATGCAACACTTTTGTTACCCTCCTGGTGGTACAGTTATAAAAATAAAAATAAACGTTTACACACACCCCCCGAATTCCCTACGTTGCGGCTGGCATCGACGTTTATAAATAAATCATCATAAATACCCACGATCAGAGAACATACATTAATCTATCACATTAATGTCTGTTCCAGTCGGAAATCGAACCCAGGAAGCATTCGTTCGGTAAGCAGTTACCATTTACAACGTGATTCACCTACTAGTTAACCGATTTATCATAAATAAATTCTATGTATTGTAATGTGTTAATTAGGACTTAACGGCTCAATTGGTAGCAAGGTAATTAAATATATTTACTAATACTTCAATGCATTTGGTAGGTAATGATCCTAAGCATCAACGAAGGGTCCCGAGTTCAATTCTCGGACGGGGCAGACATTTATTTCACAGAAAAATATTTATTGTAGGATTTTGTATCTTTATGTATTTACTTCTATCTTGTATGTCAATATTAATATTAGGAATCTCTAAACGAAAGTGTGACCATTTATTTCTTTATAATAAACTCCCACATTAAGTTATTACAGAATCTTTTGAAACCTCTACAATGTTCAGCTAAGTTTGTTATCACGGAGCACATTAATCAGGCATAAGCTACAACTAAAGCTATCACTCATTAGTTATTGTTAGTAGGTAGCAACTTTCTGTACTGATACCCTTAAGCGTTACTACAGAAAAAAAAAGATAAAGCCAGTAATAAAATACGTCACGTTTAAAACTAATCTTTTGATTTATGTAATAAAAAAAAAGTTAATTATTTGACAACATCATCTATAGAGTTCTAACTTCGTGCCCTCGACATAACAAATATATGATCTGATATGACCAAACATGTACAGTCAAACCGATCAGAAGATAATGATAACCAACAGACGCACCCACGATTATGTAAGTACATAAAGATAAACAAACTGTTATGTGCATAATCTGTGAATAATATTTACGTCATAATCATAATTCCCTTTCCCTTTTATCATCATTTGGGATTGGCGCAAATTTATAAATTTTTGCATGAATGAGGTCTTACGTTCCCACACCCGTTATCCTAATTCTACTGCGAAATAAATGGTTTCAATTTACATTGTATTTCAGTTTCAAAGGTGTGGGGCCCGAGACGTGTATACATACGGCATAGCTACATATTTATTGGTAATATAATTCTTATTTGGCAGCATCATTTAATTACCTTAAATAACTGAGGTTAAGCTACTCGGACTCTATTTCTCTGTCAGAAGAGATAAACTGGTCAAGTCAGAATCAGAAACTTGCATAGGATATGGTTCCTTACTGTCAATGCAATCAGGAGCAGCGGATGGATGGACTGACGAATGACCGGCTGCACAGAAAGATGGACACGTGAGTTTTCCTAAAAAGGAATACGTTAAATCCTGCGATGAATTCCTAACAATTACTCATACTAAGATACTACTCATACGTTTACTTGAATTAAGTGGTCATGCACGCCGTCATTCTTATATACATACGACGACATCCATAAAGTATTATTACATAGTGGTTGACCATGCAAGTACTGAAGAATAAGTAAGACATAAGACCGCTCTATGGCTGATAGCGTATTGGACGTATGGCCTTCTTAATACGAAAATGAATAATCCCATTCCCCGCTCATGAATTCAGTAATTTGGTAAGTCAGCGTCAAACAGGGACAAATTGCATTCATTTTGTTTTTATAAATGTTTACGCCAACACGACTCTTCCTTTACCTATAGCAGAAAAATGAAAATAAATCAAAATTAGCATCAAGCTATAATAATGGGTAATAACTGTGTATATTATTTACTTTGTGAGAATACCTCGAGGACGTACACGCAAGTAAATTGATGTATTTCTATGCTCGCTCTATAAGGAAGGTTACCAATGTAGGTAACTAATATAATCGTCATTAATTTATAGGTTGTCGAGAAAACTAAAAGCGTATTCCAGCAGCCTACTTCAATGTAGATTGGTAAAGAAGTTACCACTACCGGTCATCGATACAACTGCCGACTGCGCCCAGACTCGGTCCAGTACATAAGATTCATATAAGACATACACAGTTAGTTATATTGCATATTTTTCTCCAATTTGTACATAGACTCCATAACAAGATATGTATCTTTAGTACATAAATTCGTCAGCAATAACTCAGTTTACTACCGAGTTGACCCAGTCAGGTACTTCCTTTCGAGGGTTAAGTCTTTCCCATTACGTCTGAAGCGCGCAAACAAGGAAACCAAAGCAATAAACAGGCGACAAAAAATACCGTTTAGGCTTCCTGTCGCGACATCGACATCGTTCCGACGCTGCACTTGGTCAGTCGAGCACAGATAACTTTCGATTCGGGTCAAAACACTTCAGCATCCCCGCTCCCATCCTGATTTATTATTTGAGAGGTTATTTATCAAATAAGCGAGGCGGCCCGTGCGGTGGGGCGACGGCCGCCCTCGCGTTTTTAATACATTTTCTTGTGGAGTTTTTGTATCGTCAGCAAGATAACGAGCAGTTTGGATATGTGCGCTTCTTTTAGCATAATTTGTTGTCACAGTGCCACTTTAACGCACGCCGGCAAATGGGCGTTTTCTTTTTACCATTATCTCTGAATCATGTGGCTGTCCTCTGGTTCGCTGAACGAGTGCTGAACTCGAGGTTTTTCTAAACGAAAACGAAATTTTATTTTCTTGGAAAATATATTACGCTGTGAAATTTGATGTACTGTCTGGGGCCGTAATTTACTGTCAGGATTTTGTAAAGTTTATAATTGTTCATGTTAGCAAAATATTGAATTTCATAATATATTATATTAAATCTAACCTGTACACAATTATTATCAAAACTTAATTATACAATTGTTAATGCATGTTTATCTGGCGAGAACAATATTGCAACCACTGACTTTTTAATATGTTATTTCCGAAACAGATTTTAACGAAAACGTTATCATTTGACCACTTGTCTATAACGACAAGCTTATTTGTAACTACCACTGTATATCACTACACCTGCAATTTATAAAACACAAGGTACTGTAATCTTTTCAAGTACCCGTTTGTTTAGTTTTACTCTTTAGTAACTCAGAAATATTTATTTGATGTTTCTGGGATTTAATTTAGAGGGGCAAGCGATAAATGACAGACGAGTATCGTTCGACGCAAATAAAAGTTATCTTGATTTAAATTGAATGAGAGTCAAAATCACTGCACGCTCCGAGAAACTTGGCAGAATTAGGAAAAAAGCGCTCAGCAACTGTAGGCACTACAGTAAGTTTCAATGTGCTTATCATATACATACATCATTCTTAGTTCAGTTCCTAAAGAACAATATAAAATTTTCAAACAATAATTGCCATCATCGTGTCATGCATATAAATATATTATGATAGAGACATAACTCCTAATAATATCAGCGACAATTCGTGTACCTACCTTAATTCAGTTCAGTCGTGACCACGACACTGTCAGCGGGGTTGCATTATCAGTGTACACATTCACACATACACATACTCAGATGTCGTAAAATGTAAAATATATCTGATAAATTATTAATTGTCGAGTTCAACTTAAGTAATAGTGAATTATTAGTTAATAACTTAACCTCATTATATCTTTAGAGGCTTTTGTTTACCTCTTCATGAGCCTCATTAACCACTGTGTTGTAGATTAGATAAATTGTGCACAAGTTGGTTCTCAACTAACTCGCTTTTCTAATGACATCCTGGTTATAAAAATCAATTGTGTTAATAAAGACTATGTAATGACACTGAATATACTGACTATTATACAGAGTAATGTCAGCAGTCAAAACATAGAAGGCCTGCTAAACCTGTTACTGCTCTTAATAGGAAGCGTACAAAGGAAGAAATAAACGGTCATGTCATTTATCTTCATTATAAATGCCTTACGAAGCTAAGTGGTTCACCAATTATATTTTAAATTTAGAAGACACATTTGTTAAATAATATTAATTTACGTGTAGTCTTTGGAGGATTCAACGGCACGCGTGTTGTTTTAAAAAGTACTTGAAATATAATCTTATCTTCTTTCATATTTATGGTTGCCCATAGGTTGTAGCAGTTATTTAAAAGGAGGTGGCCTGTAATGCCATTTAAAATAAAAATAAAAAAATCAAATCCTTATATAGACAAGTATGAATTATAATAACAGATAACGCTTTCACATAACGCTAAGAATATTAACGATTATATAGAAAAGGACATACACCAAGGTGCTTATCAATCATTACAAGATTTTAGGGGCCGGTGCAACGACAGTTGCAAATAAATTAATCTGTGATCTAAAACATGTTGGTGTAATTCCAAACGCTATTGAAAAGAACAGTCCAATTAATCACAATCGTTTACGTGTACATAGACATATAACTGATAATCTAGATACGTCAATTCAATGAGCTGAACCCATTTTATACAAACATATAAGTTGATAACGAAAATATGATTTATCACGTCTCATATTGGATTTTTTCTACAGCGACAAGGTACAAAACGGATATTAAAATGTCGGTAAACCAAATCTATACTAATATTACAAAGACAGAGTGTGAATTTAGTGAGTTTATGCATATGCGGAAAGTAATTTCCGAAACCACGGCATCTATTCGAAAGATTTGACATAGGCTATACAGTGTATGCCTAATCCGAATGTACTCGGCGCAGGCCAACAGTCACTTATAAAAAGTATAGGTATAATTGATGATGACTAATTATCAGTAACGTTTGTGAAGGTAAATATTTTGTCAATCTTGTGTACCTGAGAGTTTCATTTTACACGTTCGCAAATGTATGTGAAGCTTTAAACCGAACCGCCATCACCACGCTGGACTGGAGCGTTCCTGGCAGCAGGCCACTGGTCTCTCCTTATAATTAAGGATGCACGGAACGCATTCCATAACGATGCTCTAGTGCAAATTGGTTGGATGTACTAATTGTCACCACTTTTGTTCAGAGAAAATATTCTTTTTTTTTATGTTAATAGCCGACGAACGAGCAGACGAGCCACCCGATGGTAAATGGTCACCGTCGCCCATGGGTGGCCTTGACCCTGTCCACGTCCAGCAAGACCAAAGGTATTACAGATGCGTTATCGGCCAGGAAATGAGCAGAAGGTAGAAAAGGTAAGCAAATATTAGGAGATTAATATGTTTCATAGGAGTTTCCTTCCTGGCCGGCAATATATGACTCCCTTGGTGTTTGCTGCATCAGCTACGATGAAAACTACCATCGTGTAGTTGAAATACTCCATTGTTTTTACTCCATTGTCTCTGTAACCATAAAATGCCAAGTTGAATAAAACCACATTGTTAATACTTTAATATCTAATGTATATTAGGTATTTTAATATTGGTTAGTACACGAATATCTTTAAACTTTCTTGTACTGAAAATATACAACCAATGAAATTTATAAAAAAAGATTGATTTGGATATATGTGCGTACATTTTCTACATATAGTCACGTTCTTACATACTTTTAAAAGCGGCCTAGTTTCATGGAGTTCAGTGAACGAAGCAAATGTTGTGTACTATATTAGTGTGTGTATAGATATGTATGTCAACCATCATCCTATCCTGTAAGTAGGAATAAGATATCTTGAAATACATTTAAGCTGTATACATTCCGCGACTTAATGGCACTCCTAGTGGAATTACGTTTCATGGTAAAAAGGTTGTCCTTTCTTGTACCAATAATCTCCTCCATATTCCCATATTTTCTATGTACATACGAGTACCTACTTGCCAAAATAAAATCACGTCAGAATCCATTTCAATATAAAATAGCTTGCCCGTCCTCGTCGTTATAATGACATTTTCATTATTTTTTAAATTTTCTAAAAAAAATTATACACTTTTATCACGTTTTTGTGTAATTCATAACTCATTAACTTTTCTGTTCCGTGAAATTTTGTAACTGATTTAAAAGTAATTTCTCGATTCAATGATATTTGAAATATAACTCGGACGATATGACAAAGTAAGAAAGAAAAAATAAAAAATTATTATTATTCTAGGTGATTAAAATGGTTAAAAAATTCCAAACAAACAAGTCTATAAGCGTAAGTACATGAGCCACATACCTTGTTCGAATGATGTGTCGTTTCATTAAATTCTGAACTACGTTTAATTGATCAGATTTACTTTCACAATCTAAATAAATTCAATAAAAAATATTTACCAAAAATACATTTCGGTAAAGAAAGTAAACTTAACAAATAATTATTTCCTAAAGTTAAGGGATGTAAAGGTTACCGTGCCGGAACACTTGATACCAGTAATGAAAGTTACTTAAATTCTCCATTCAGTACGTTCACAACAAAATTACTTTAATTTTTGAATAATTTGGTCGGTAAGGAAGGCGAATAAAAAACAGCAATTTTAAAATACTACACGTTTACCAATCACTTATGGTACACGCGTGTGGTCCATACTCAGCGTATCTTGATATTTATCTACGTTAAATAACTAACACATCATTTTTGAATGCAAACTTTTTAATTTCTATCCAACAGCTCTCATCTATAACAGACAGTCGCTATCAGATCTCCGATGCAAAAAAGTAACATACTGTCGAACATTTCATATCGGACAAATGAAAATTTCGATAGAGATAAATGTTTTGTTGCCAGAGAAAAATGAACTCTACATAAATTTAAAAAATAATTGTGATTTCTGCGAATAGTAAACGTATGAAAAAATGATACACATCTTTTTGAATTGGAGACCTACAAAGAATCTTTGATTTTTACTTTAATAATTATAAATTACTGCCCTCAGTCTATGATATGTAAAGACTTCAGCAATAAAAACATATTTAATGATCGGCAAACGAGCCGAAAAATATTTTCGACTTGCAATACCAGCCTGAGAACCTTGCTTTAGGCAGATGGGACTGCATAATTTCGCCATTAAATTAAGTTCTTACACCGCAATAAATCACGTTCCGCTGATTGAAATCTTCTCACATGCCATAATAATGACATCGTCGTTGAAGTGGATATTTATTACGTAGAGATAATTTTTTATTCGCATTTACTTGCCTCTAAAATTTATTTTCGGCAGAAGGCACTATCGCCATCCTTGATTCGAAGCGCACCTTTCCCGCCTGTGTTTTTTAATGTTTAAATGAGGCACTGTAGGAATAACTCATACATACATTCGCCTACTTTTTTTCGTCCTCCTGCGCTCGCGAGTGGGCTATAAAGACATACTTGGAAGTACCTCATAATTATACTCGCTAAACTATTATTGTTAAAATAAAAGACATTTTAATGATACGATTGTATGATAAATAACATATTTTCATTAAACTAATTTCAATAAAGTGTTACGATGTTTAATTAAGATACTGAAATCAAGGTCAATATCAATCACTTGATCAAACATATGTTTAACCGAATAAATTATATTTTACTCAAGTATTTTTTTTATTCTACATTTATATGCGTTGGTGGTGTAATGGTCAGCATAGTTGCCTTCCAAGCAGTTGATCCGGGTTCGATTCCCGGCCAACGCACTCTTTTTTTTATATTACATTTTGTTTCTAATACATATATTCAAGGCATACATTGTACTTGCTTAGAGAAGGCGATGGTTATGATAAAAGTATTGCATCACGAATCGTTGAAACGTGTTCGGAAGCTACAAATGAAATCGGAGCGCAGAAAGTATCGAAGGATAAAATCGGTAGATTGCATCCACTTGTCCGTTCTTACTTACATCTGAAAAGTTTTAACAAGAAAACTTGCACTTAAATAGCATTATGAGTATTTTCAACTTCTCCTATTACTGAAACGATCTTAACTTTACGTTTTGACTACCTGTACTATTACAAATGGAAGCATGTGCAAAAAATGTTTATTATTTAATAAAAACACAGAAAATTGCCATTATATATTTTAATGTCGTAGTAAATTAAATATTCTATTAAATTGCAATTTGAAAAAATATGTAAATAAAGGTTTTTATCGCACAGATAAAAATAAGGGTTAAATTTGTAATAATCCGATCGTAGGATAAAATAAACACTTAAACATGAAAACAAAAGAATTACAAATGGAACTGAACACAAGAAAATATAAAAAACGATAAATCGCATTATCTAAGCCCCATCTCACGTGACTTCAGCAGTTGTTACACTGTAACAGCGAAGGTACGAGAATAAAAAAGTGAATTAACTGTCCACTTACGAACCTACAAAAATAAAAAAGGTGAATAAACCGTTACATTAAAACGTTTGAGGTGTATTTGAATATCGCAGATAAGAAAATGATAATGTCTTGATGGGTTTCGGCTACCGCACGGCTGGAATACGAATGTCAAAATCTCCATCAGTCAAACAACTCATGAATTAACTCCCGTACCGGCTGTCATTTATCTCGATTGACTAAACGGAATGCTTTTATGTCGGATTTACGATTTATATTTAGCTTCATTTTTTCGTTCATGTTTATATAATTCTATGTTTAATAAAATGTTGTTTTATTAACGGAAACGTTCTCATTAGGTGGACGAGCGTGCGGACATTCATGCAATGGAAGTACCACCACTACAGATAAAGATATTGCACTTGTATAGTACAGTTTGTTATTTTGTTTGGAAACATTTGCGGTTCATACGGCAAGTGATGCTAAGGAAATACCGTAGTAATGGTAGAGTGATACCAATAACTGGGTTAGTCTTTTGCATTTTTTTATTAATATTTATTGTATAAGTAAAATACATTAATTCATTTTTAAACGTATCTAATAATAGATTGTAAAAATATCACCTTTCTTGATTAACTTGAATAATTATAATCCCATATTATATTATATAATTCATGGTATATAAACGAGCATAAAAGGTAATTCTGAACTTGTAAAGCAATCCCAACAATAATACACTTCTTACCACAAAGCGACTTTAAAATTACAAATAAAAGAATGTGTGACACGTGACATGACACGGAGAGACATAATTGCAGAAGTACACACGCAATATGTCCGTTCCGAGCCTTGAAAGGATCCAAAACGATCGATCTTCTCACATTACATTTGTAACCTTACACAAATATGGCCAGGAATAACAATAAACGAACATAAACAAAATTAATTTCATAAGAAAAGTCCCTTGATTTATAAATCATAACCGATCCT
This sequence comes from Megathymus violae, assembly GCA_003671415.1. Lineage (NCBI taxonomy): Eukaryota > Metazoa > Arthropoda > Insecta > Lepidoptera > Hesperiidae > Megathymus > Megathymus violae. The sequence continues at coordinate 1,817,076 of PDGT01000040.1, read as the reverse complement.
TGACATGGATCAACCGTTAAGATGAATACGGCAGTTGGCACTTGTTCACTTAAAAGAAACAACGCCCACAACTTGTGTAAAGCAAGAACTTCAAATTCAAATAATTAACTTTTTGATATTAATAAAGCGCTACTAGGCTTCATTGATAACAAAGATATCAAAATTTATCGATACTGTCTGAATGCGAGAAAAGCTGATTTTATTGTGTTTAAAATCTTACCGCTTCTCTGGTTACTGCAATTTAAAATTCAATCCTCAGAGCTATGCAGTGAAGTGATAGCACTAAAGAAAATTTGCTACATTGCCACACGAACCGTGACGCTATTGTCGTAAAACGCAATATTACACTAGGTTACCAACTTAACACGTACCTACTCTACTACACTTGTCTACCTGTTAATAGTGCCTTGGTTATGTTATTATGATGGTTTAGTTTACGTGACGCGTGATTTGATACATCTTGATACAGTTTGTTATAAAATTATTATGTACGATACAACATTTTGTTGTATTATATTTACAGCGTAATGAGCATAAATATTAAACAGAAAATGTACATAATCTTAAATTATCATATATATATACATATACCTACTTTAGTTACGCCTATTTTAATGACTTCAATCATGTGATCATGGCTAAATATACATAATTAATATTTATTAACTTAAATACCACATATTTTTTTGATAACAAGCAAAAACCTGAGCACGCGTCATATGTGCAACCTTCACGACGTGTTAAAATTAAAATAAATAACAACGCGACAAATTCCTGGAACGCATGCACATCGGATTGACATTCGCCGCTGAGCACGCGAATACCGCAATCAAATTAATCGCTTTTGTCCATACGTGTCGACGAAGCGCCTCAGCATGTTGAAGCTGCACATGATTTTGTATATCATTACTTACATTTTCTATATCTCCCATACGATCGCAACGTATTCGCCCTTGCTACCAAATGAGCATAATATGCACTAAGTGTAAACATTCATATATCTTGTTTGTGTACAAAATACAGGAGGCTCGTCTTTTCTAATAATTCACTTTCGACAAATTGCTAAAGTTACGATGTTGCAGAACAAGAAATCAATTTTCTGGCGGATGACGGATTATATACTGAGAGTGTGTTTTCCGGATAGAATACCAGGTAAAACAAGGGAAACATACACGTCGGTACTGTTTCAGCGACTCGTAACAAGTTATTATGTGGCCAACAAAGCTTTAATAACAAACACAATAAATCTTAATTTGAGTAATCTTGTTTAAAAGTTAATGAACAATTTGCTGTAATCTTACAATAATTATGTTTTAATATCGTTACTTAGAAATATTAGTTACTTATTATCTCATTTGAAATATAGATAATGATGATTTATTTGTCAAAATGTGAATGCAATTTTTTTCTTATATAAAATTAGGTTACTGAATTTTATTCAATAATTAGCAATTACAACACAATTTTCGATATCCCGCTAGTATAAACGGAACAAGATATAAATAAATACTGCAGTATTTTAATTCTAGTATAATTTTTATTTGTATGTCCAATTTCATATAATTTATGTGAGCAACATCAGGACTAAACCAGCAAATTTTTTTTTAAGAAATATAGCATCGTGAAATCGTATTGTCATGTCAACTGCACACAACAACCAGAGATTTCAGTACAAATTACTCAACGGGAGCGGGAGCTTTTGGTACGACTGTCCACATGATACAAATTACAGTAATTATTTGGTAAGAGAAATTTAAAATGGAGTCCACAATTAAAAACTAACTGTATGAACTCAAACGTTACAAAGAAAACAAGTAAAAAATGTTGCTATTTTTGTTTGGGTATATGTAGTATAGTTTTCATTGCGTAGTGATTAAATTTGCTTGTACTGGAATTGCATTAACATTTATAGGGGCCTTCATTAACACAGCAGAACACGAAACAACAGTTGTTAGAATTTTTGTCTGTTCATCTGTGTGTCTGTTTGTCTGTGCATTTGTTCGCGCTAATATCAGAAATGGCTTATAAGATTTCGTTATTGGTTTCACTAATGTATTGCAGTAAGCGTCAATTAATATTTACAGATCGTTTCATTTCAATCTGTCCATAAATAAAAAAGTTATGAATTAATACATGTCTTTCCAATTCACAGAACGTGAAAAACCTAGTCGTAAAATAATGGAGGTGCTATTTCTAAGCGTTAGGTAGTTTTTATGAAGCGAAGCGAGGGCAGTTTGCTAGTAAAATATAAAACAGACCACTACGATTATGTGTTTAATAATCACTATTATAACGAACTTGATATCTTTATCTCCGAGTTCGATTTGCGTTTGAAGCAAATATTTACGTTACAAATTAATATTTAATAAAAACCGATTTTAATTTAAACAATGTGAATTACTGTGTTTTGTCTTCTATTTTTCACCCTTAGAGGTTTTTTCTTTAAATTCAAGTGGAGCCAAGCGGGAAGTATACATTCTCAAATAAAAAAGGATTCTCCAACTCGGTTAATAAATGGCGGAGATCTGAGGTTGAAACAAATTAAAAAAAAATAACAAACGAATTGAGAACCTCCTCTTTTGTTGGAGTCGGTTAACAAATAAATTTTTGTTCTCGGTATCGGTTTGAATTCACTTGTGAACGTTCATGTCATTCGCAGCACAGTAATCCTAGTGTAATCCTTTATATTTACCATAGAAACAATTTTTTCTTATATCATACACGTATTATACCAACAACTAATATCACCCACGTTAATAGTTAAATTTAATTACATTTAATTATTCCATGTGAAAATGCAAAACCTAAAGGTAATCAAAACGAAGAATGAGAAGAACTATTTAATCAGACCTACTACAGTTATTTACTGTCTAATTAATTTATATTGAAGGTTAATATATTAATAAACCTAGTTAAAAGCTACGCGATACTCTCTTTGAACATTAACAATACATAATTATGTACATACAACGATCAAATAAAATTCACAATAATGACAATTATAATAATACGCGGCTCCCTTGATTTCTTTTCGCTCCGCAACAATTCGGTAATTCCTATGGTGTCACTGAAGTCCATGGGCGACAGCGGTCACTAACCACCAGGTGGCCAGTCTGTTCGTTTGTCGACCATGTACATAAAGAAACATAATAAAAACAATAAATATAAAAATACTTGTATGTATAATATCCTTGTAAATATTGAAACAGTTTACTATTCAGCGGTAATAAACATTCGGTCATACATCATCGCCTTTGGCACAATCGTGAATCAGCTTATACGAAATTTCAGCGTTTTATTCACATTTATAAAATACTCGTATATACTACACACCATTTCATATGAACCGCTAAGTTATTAGCAATAATCCATATTCCTGAAAGTGTGGGAGGTATGGATTATGGATTATTTTAAATATTTAACGTGAGGTTGATTGCTGTAGTAATTACTTGATCATATAACCACTTTCACTTCACGAAAAATAACCTAACAATTTTTATAATAATAAAAAATAATAATTTTCACTTTATAGGTTTTTCTACATTCAATTAATAAAATAACTCTTGAGCATTTGTCCGTCACATTCTACTTTCTCTGAATCTCCTTGACGGAAACGGTCAGAATTTGGTGCGTAGAGTTAAATCACGTTGTTACAAACGTATTTATGTACCGTAAAAAAAATGTCATCGTAACAATGACGGACAAATTAAAAGATTAAACTAATTTTGATAGAGACCGAAGACGATACATATTTTACACAATATGATTATTACAAAACAAACAAGTTTCTGTTAGATGGGATTATATTTTCATTTTACGTACAGTATTTAAAAGTAGGTAAATCTTTATTTACTCCAATAGAAATGTCGAAGAAATACTTGTCAACACATCCAACTCGGCAAACTTCTCTATAAAGTTTGCGGCGAGTGAACATTTCCACGATCGTGGGTATAGTCAGCTACAGCAAACGCGTTGGTTTTTTATCTGATTTTGTATAACCATCGAGGTTAAACTAGCTTTTGTAGTCTGTTACTTAAACAAAACAATTATTTAACATCACGTCATTCAGTCACGTTGCATCTAGTCATGATTTAACACAGTTTTGAAATTTGACGCTATTGATTTATTAATGTACTAGCGGCTTGCTCCCGACTTTTTTGGGTTGAAAAATTAATTATATTTCAAACGCTGATAGAATGTCGCAAGTAGGTGCCGTGGTTCATATACAAAGACAGAAAATTGGCATTCTCTCTTTATAAAAAATATATTAATTTATATGTTGTTGAATATATCTAAGTTGGTTTTCTGTTTTGCCTGTCTAAGGCATGAAAATTAAAAACGGTTGATAAACTTTTCTCTTTGATCTTTGTTGTAGTGTTATATTATAATTTATACAATCAATACGTACGATGAAAATCTGTTAGGATCAAATAAGTGTTGCGAGATCAGTCGCCGCAGTGAAAGGCTGATATTAATCTTCTAAATAAAATATCTAAGGCCAGAAATACTCACTCGTCTTTTCTAATTTTGTATATGACGTAGAATCGTAGACTTTAAAAGCCGCAGACAGTTCGAGAATCGTATAGTGGAAAACGAAGCTTTGCTGAGAATCCCCTAGACGCCTTTTCGTACCACAGCTCGCATCCTTAAGTTACTATCTCGAAGTTTCTTCACGGTTCTTCAGAATTTGCCTTCGACAAACGCTCAAACATTTTCGTCGTATAAGACGGAAACCACTTCACAGTAGTAAGAAACACTTCACAGTAATAAGAATAAATGACAGGCAAAGTTGATGGCAAAATGGAAATCAAGAGAAGGTTAGCTGTCTGAAAACTTAAGTGTTGCGAATTAACACAGAATTCTTCCGAGCTACCGATTCTGAATATCAAGAAGAGATCAAAAAGCTTTAGCATCGGAGTCATGATATTTACACGACTGAAAAAAGGATATCTACGCTATCAGTAAAAGAATAAAAATAATCTGAATTCTGAGTATTAAATTTCTACAGTTTTCGAGAAAATAATCATATTGGGTTGGTTATCAAGCAAAAGTAAACCTGTTAAGGAAGTATGTAGGTATAAAAAGGATGTAGGTAATCAACTGTACTTACGTGTTCATGCCCCATAAATTACGATTATATCACAACTTGGGACACAACGACGGTGATCACGTTAGTGACGGTACATTAAACACAGCATTGAAATTATGTATTATTAATTAAGACACTTTAATTTCTACAGGATTTAGTGTACAGGAGAGTATTTAAATAGAATCTTTTTTCAGTTCTGTTACGGTTGGTAATGCGACCTTTAGTCAAATTTACTAGACTTTCAAAGAACATAATTTATAAGTTATAGCCGCTAAGTAATAACTATTAATGAAATTTAATAAAAAAATGATTAAACTATAACTATTTTACTACACTTTTTACTAATAAAAGAAATAAAAAAATCATCTATTTTTTTTCTAGAAAATCGAATTACAAATTTTTTTTTGAAAGATATCTAAAACATCAATAACTCCAGAACCATTGGTTTTCGGATAGGGTTTTCCATATATAGTTTGATGGGATATGAGCTATACTTTTGCCCCTCCAGATCTTTTACACCTATTTCCAGTCACCCTGTATAAGACAAATGTATTGTGTCGATATCCTAGCTATCCTTAGCAGGACTGATTAGTCACTATGTACATTGCAATATTTAAAATAAATTTCATACTAATATTAAACTTTTGTTGTTGTTTTGAGAATTTCTTGGTCAAGAAATGTACACATACCTAAGGAATATATATGATCCAGCTCTTATTTTTATCATATTATTTTGTTTATTTGTACTGATTGTATTCTGTTTTGTGTATCATAAATAAATAAATAAATAGATATAATAGCATCAACAATCGTCGTTTGGAAGTATACATTACCAACACATATAATAACGTTCACACATATATAAATCTATTAAATATTCCTTTCGTTTTCTGCAACCCCATATTAGATCAGACTTCCTTGTATTTTTTTTTCTTTATTTGTTCCTTTTTATTTTCCTTTACTTCATTTAAAGTTCAGAAACAACTTCAGAAGGGTTCCGTTCTGATTTATGTCTCCTAAATATTAATGGGAAACAAAATACATAGTAAAATCGTCTTCCTATCGAAGCTCCGCTTCGCTTTGGAAACGTTGGTCCTTACATTAATAAATAAAAAGAGTATTAGAAATAATAAGTTTTATTTAACGTAAAGCTAAGCCGTACCTATTATCGTAAATTATTCTATCTATTGGTAAAAGTTACATAAAAATTGTGCAGTATTTATTGTGACTATCGAGATCACTTTCGTTTATACTGAGTAGTGATGATATTTAGATATGACAGATGATGATATTTATAATATATTAGGTATCAATGATTCCACCTTATATTTTTAAATGCATTAAATGTTTTAAATTAAAAACTGTCTATTTCTTCAAAATGCTAATAAACGACATCACATCGTTTAAAACGTAGCTTTCGAAGCGTTTAAAATTCCATACGCGCTGAATACAAATACAGTTTTACTATTATTACTGAAATGAAATTTCGAGGGCTATTCCAACAATTTTAACGATAGTACCACACTTAAATTTTATTGAAATGCGGTGATATCAAATTACTATATTACACGCAGTTAAATAACATAACTATTACTTACAATGACATTGCATTGTCATTCATGTAAGTCGTCAGAAAGTCGAACCCTTTTCATTTTCATATACTTTTCATATCCTTTGTCTTCACAAACAAACACACCACTTATATTTATAGTGTAAAGATACTGACAGTAAGTATGTATATATATTGAAACTTAACAGTGTTAAAGTTTTAGATCGTAAACTTAAACTCGGATATCTATAATTTATCTATTAAAAATAACATGTTATTGTCCCCCTACACGTAAAGGCGGTTACTAAATTTACAATTAACCATTACTTAATATTAAGTTAAATCCGTTAATTTACATTCAAAGTTGCATCAGCAACGACTAGTTTTTTACAGATCAAGTTAGTTTCATCTTATGAAGTTCTTCCGTCTTCTTTTAAAGCTCCAAGTTAGGATTAAGTAATCCAATTTGCAACTCATTCCACCTATCTTCACAGTTGCATTCCCTTAGTGACTCTGCGAAAAAAGAATTGGTCGTCATCGCTACAAATAGTAAAAAAAAATGACATTTTAATTTTGAAAGTTCAATACATTTTAACAGTGGCAAGTCACTTCATTAAATAAGTAAACAATTAATTAAAACTAGGCATTCAATAGTTACGTACATTATTTTTGAAGTTATGCATCTTATGGCGCGTTATGTAAAACCGATCAGGTCACGTACAAGATGCAACGAAAGATGTTACACACGATGACGTAATTTTAATCGAGTGTTATACCAGGATATTATGAATTTTGATGAGCTTATCCGACTGAAAAGTAAAATATCAATAACGAGGATACTTTGTTTACTTCTGATTTTTCTTATGGTTCATGACTGAACCACGTCGGAGTGTCAAGTAAGTACGATTAGTAAGTCGTATAAACAAAGAAATGTTTATCTCTACATACGTAATGAGTAGAACCATATATGTTTATTAATAGAAACAATCAGACCCCTGCAAATTAATTTTTTGCCTCTCTTCTGCGTTCTTAAAGGTATAATGAATATGCATATCGCACACTCATATAAGTATACGTATTGACAAATACTACAATAACAGTACGTGTTTTATGGTTACCGCGTACATTGACTCCGCTATCATAATTTCATTAGAATGAACCTTCAACGTGCGTTTATAGACATTATTACTCGTACCGTACATTTTTTTATTTTATTTATTTATGTATCATTGTATCAATGTCCCATAATATATTAAATAAGGATAAAATTTAGGTTGTTGCTTGAGGAAGATATTTAATGTAACAAATCTGATAAGCATGTGGCATCTTACAATCTCACTTTTAACGGTGCCACTAACAAACCCGAAAAGTATGTGCATGAAAAATTTAAAACCAGTTTCATATACTGCCAACCAGCTAATTTAGATTAAAAAACTTCGTTTAAATTATTTTTGTTTGTTACGAGGCACAGTTTCAAAAACTAGATTATAACGCAGATACAAGACATTTTTACATAAAATTTGAAAATGTTTATAATATATCAAATCTCTTGTAATAAAGATGTTTAACAGATGACAAATAAAGCGAATCCAATTTACCTGAATCCTGTTAAATATTTATTTTTCCTACTAAAAATATTGCAACAATTTTTTCTTGGTTTGTTTTGAAGAGAGTTCTCAAGTCGCTAACTCAGTGAATCGAATTCGCCTATTCAAACTTTATAATTTAGTTGTACCCTCGAGGTTTGTTTTTAGAAATTATTCCTTCTTTAAGAGTTTTATTTCAGTGGATTCTTTTTCATTATCCCATACTGTCTGTCTTGAAAAATTGCGTAAATTTTTTTCTTTATACATATGTAATATTCTTCTGTACGATAAAAAAATATGGTTTTGAAGTTGTCATACAGTAGGAAAGTAAATACATAGACAGCTAGTGTAGGATTAAGTAGTTCCTGGCCTAGACTTCACATCATTAGCATAAAATTAGAACTTGCTATTATAATTTTGTAAGGCTAATATTTTTGATTATAATTTTAAATGTATCGGAGGGGATATCGAAAGGATTTAATTAGTAGGAATGTCACATGACCTCCACAAGAGTTTCTTGTTTGGAAATAATATATTTTAAGCGATCGCTTTCTGTACATGAAAAATATATGAGAAAAACTATTAATATCTTTATTAACGAAATAGAATCCAAAACAATAGTTACAATTTGTGTCTCTTTGTCTGTTTGTTTGTGCTTTACGGTTTCGCTAATGTATTGCGATAAGTATCACTTAATATTTAAAGTTCATTTCATTTTAATCCGTTCATAAATAAAAAAGTTATAAATTATTATATTACTACTTCACAGAACGTGAATATTCCAGTCCTAAAATAATGCAGATGCTATTTCTCAGCGTAAGACGTAATTTTACTAAAACGAATGGAGGGCGGTTTGTTATTTTTTTAATAAATTTATTTACAACATGTTATTTCTGAGTTCCATAATAAATAATTAAATTAGCCCAGTAGTTCAGGCACGTGTTCTTTCACTGTTTTTGATTATTTTGGAACATGATGTATTAGCGATGCCACTACACTAGACTTCAGAGAACTACGTCATTACTCATCGTTTAGATCATGCCGTTAAGCTCACCGGACTGTATATTAGTAGCACTGATATCTTTAAAATTATTATTTGTATATGTCCGATATGGACAGCATTTCTGGCACCATGGTCAGACAACTTCGTGAACAAATATTTGGCAATTCGAGCAGAGCAACGTCTCCACAAGGATTCACTTTTAACAATGAAACAAATACAAAAATGAAACGTGTAACTACTCGCAGCGAAATACTAGTCTCCAGCACGGTAGAAACATAAGTGAGGCCTGTCACAGCGCTTATCGCTTAGCTAGGCTCCGTTGTGGAATGAGCTGCAGTGTTGAGTTATAACGACGGTGCTGCCACCATGCGGGTCACCAGCAGCGTTCCGTTCAGCAACTGTATTCATGATTATCTCAAATGTATATACGTATTTTATTCGATTAATCAGCTTTTTATAGAAATATTTTACTATTACAGCAGCAGTAACTGCATGTCGGAAATACCATTATTTTTAATATATACAACTACCTTCGCTTTGCTTCATTAAATTATTTTTGTACATTAAGGTTGTGCTTACAGGTTTTTAACCGAAAATAAAATTCATATATCAGTTCCCAATAAAAAGACATAATCATAGACTTTCATGATATCCCCTATGGGATAGAGTTTAGAAAATTCCTTTTTTTATGTCTAAATCATAAAATGTCCTGGGAAAGTTTGTAAATTCTAGCTTTAGTTGTTTTGGAGTAGCGTTATTAAATCTGTTAATTAGGATGACCTTCAGGCATAATATATTAAGATTTAGTAATAAGTAGATATCGATTTAGCTATAGCATTTAGTGTAATAAAAATGCATTAAACATGAAAAATTATGTTATTTTAAAAATACACATTATCGATTCTCTTATAACTCAAAATTAATATTAAGTATAAAAAACTGACTAAGTCGCACTCACTAGCGGCAGCACACTGTAGGATTTGGGTCCTGCCAAATAACTGAGGACACCTAAAGAGTGTTCTACCACTCAGCAGCATGGACTAATGTACGTAACCATCTCGAATGTGGAATTTGAATTACAATTTTCACGATAAGCTTCCTCATAAACAACCTAAAAAAGCGTAATCATCACAAAATAAAGATATAATATTTGTTTCCCCCGATCTACTCTAAGTATAGCATATTCCAAATGATACTCAGTTAAATTAAGCTTCGTTAAACAATTTATTTACACGACCATGTTTAACACTCCCTTATCGTTCTCATCGCAATGACTACTGGTAATGAGCGCTGGGATCCGTTTTCGAATCGTATAAGATAAACCTTTTAAGATTCCCCTCTGGTAAATATTAAGCCTTTCAAATATATATGTAATTTACACTTCTTACCGGGTACTAAAAAAAACAAATCAATAAAGCCGGATATCGTTAGATTAAAATTATTGATACGTCGAGACGATTCGGACTCGTGTTGATAATAATTTGTGGAAAATAAAGAACTAAAAAATCAGAATCTGAATAGGACAATTCTTGACTCAAAGTTATATTCTCCTACCTAGAGTAATATCTTCCTAATAAATGGATGAAATGCTGTCAGGACGTTCCTATGAACGTCATTAAGCTTATTAGGGCCTAGTGTTTTTTTACATAAAATAAGTTAATGCTTGGCTACACTCCCGTTTGATGGGAAGTGGCGATGAAGAAATGCAATGTAATATGGAGAGTACCACTGATTGGTGGTGGTACTACATTTTTATACCAGTATAGCTAGTTACCACCCTTCGAGTAATATCGACCTTGAAATATTTTTAAGTACGGTTACAAAGCTCGTAATTTCATCTTTTTAGTCAACAACGTATCGATGGTGACTTTTATACCATCACATAGACGTTTGTTGCATGCGGGCTATTAGTATAAAAACAAAACTTCATGTTTTGAATAAGGTGATACCATTAATTTTTTTAAGCTTTTGCGTTGGATGAAATTTTTAACCTGAAGCTATACAGTAGCGCGTAATTGGCACCAAAATTCTTAACTCATAAATAACTTGTCGAATGAGATAATAATATAATGGCAGTCATTCAATGTTATAAAACACAATACGTAACAAATAAACATTATTTGTATCAGAATACACAAAAGACAGATATATTCATGCTTATTACAGAACAAATACATCTCCGTCAAGTGTAATGCAAATTCAAATATAATTTAAATTAAAATGTCGACAATCTTACAGATTATTATGCATGCATGCAGACGCAATCGTACCCTGCATGCTCTCAGTACGAGATACCATCGTTTCTCATCGTCATGTATAAACATGAGTTAATTAAAAAGACATCACATATGTTACTTTGTTCTCGCGGCCACAATGGTGCCGATGGACCGATTAATTTTCTCTTCTCTGTATGGTTTTCATTAAGAGGAATGAATGCGGCGAGTAGGGTGAACACGAAGCATTAATCAAAACCATGTCGCAGTGTCATCGAGCATTTACTGTATAAACCGACACAAAACTTCATATACGATAACCGCAAACGTTCAGAACTATGGTCAGATCTCAGTACCCATTTCAATCAAACAGTGCCCAGAAAGAAATATTTATTTTTTATTTGTAGTAATGATTTAAATTTGTGCTATCCAGAGATGTAACAAAGTGCAATATCCTCGAGCTGCCAGATTTATTTTTCTTCTAAATATCAAACATCTTTTTCTCCGTTAAAAGATAAATAAATTATATTCATAACTGGGTCTACTGTGAAAGGATGTATCTATAGATTGAGATTTGATGATTAATATTTTTGATGTAATGGGTAACAACACTCAAAATGTGGGTTACAAATATATAAAGTATACAAAGAAAAATCACGAAAATAGACCACTTCTCCCCATTATCTTCAAAATTAGCTAAAAGAATATAATTAAATTTGCAAAATAAATTAAATTTATAGATTCATAATTTATATATAATTTACAAGAAGACCTATACGTACACCGGAATCTATAAACTTCTAGAGGAAACGGAAAAAACTCCTGGATAAATTTATAGAACAGGACGGAATTGGTCAGCTTTTTAAAATATGCTTACCCTACGAAATGCGAAATCTGTTGATTACAAGCGCCCCTGAATCAAGTCGTAGGATCAAACCATTCGGCTAAATTAAATAGAAATCTGTTGGAATTTTAACTAAGAATAGCGTCTAATTTCGTAGCTTCTCAATTTAATTAGCAATGAAATTACGCCATAAAAGTAATTTGAACTTAGTCCCTATTCTTTTGTGCCATTATATGTACGTGATGCCAATACTTATGAGCGTAAACTACATTGAATTTGTAGTTTTAATGATATATTCGTAAAAGAGATTTTATTCAAAAGTAGAAAATCTAAGACCTCACTGAGTATAGGGGATGCCTCGTAACATTAAATTCTTAAATAAAAAGCATTCATTTAGTTTACCTAATTAGTTAATTACGTTAATTTAGTTTAAATTTTTCCTCCAAATTTGTTCAATTACGGCTGAGAAATTAAGTGAACAATCTTCTTTCTGTCATTGAAAATATAGTTTTTTTTTTAATGTGAATATCATTAGCAATGAGCAAAGTATTTAAATTAATTTAGTCATTTAGGTATTTATAAATACACTTATGCTTGTCGTTGTTTGCTTTCACTACCGTTTCGATAAGGTGCTTTAATATTGAGGAGAACAAATGGCGAAAAAAACTACTCAGCACATCTTCTAAACCAACATATTACAAAATATTACAATCAAAATAATAATTAACAATCAAATAAAAATTAAAATATTCCAACAGTCGAAAGTAATACCAAATAAGACAACTGGACGCTATAAAAATGCGTTAAAATAAATTCTGTTAGCAAACCTTTTTGGGTAACATTGACTTAATTACGGTGATTACTTTGAAACATATCGCGGGACTCGTGTAGCAGTTTTTATTTTATTTAAATTCTTATGTAATGATTTCTTTTCTAATGTAATGATTACAATATCTTGGAATAAATGTCTCAAGTGTTCCCCCGTTCAGCACATTAACCAGATTAAAGAATGTCAAAGTGAAGCATTGTATTTATCTACTACGACGCTAGAGACAATCTTGATTTTGCACCAAACTTATGGTTGTAAATCTTTAACAATGTACTACTATACATTAAAGGTACCATCAGTATAATTTGTAACAATTTCAAAAACTACCTTTTCTACAATATTTAACTAGGCAAATGTGGGGCATTCAAAAAGTTTTGTGAAACTAAAAATAAAGATGTACGGTAAAGTTTTAGAAACAATTTTTCCAGTCCACCGCAAATCGTATGCAATTGCCTTGAACATTGTTACGGCATCTTCCGGCTTTAGGAACGTTACGCTTTTGAGCTGACTTTAATATTTTAGAGAATAAAAAGAAATTACATGTTTCCCAATCATGATTATAATGAAAGATGACCCCGAAATTAAACTACCGTGTTGTCCAGTAAATCACTTGTTTTGAGCACTTTGTATGCAGGCGCGTACTAAAAGAGATGTCCGTAACTGCTACTTCGAGTCTAAAAAACGGTGCATCCTGTTTTGAGGCGATATTTTAAATCATAAAAAGTCATTGCACGAAAATATTTCCGACGCAAATCCCGCTTTCAATAAATGATATTTTAATTCAGCTCGCACAAAATATGTAGAGAAATTTTGAATTAAAACATTTTACTTTATAATCTTTACTTTATAAATAATTATACTCGTAGTTTCAAAATAAATTATAACTGGCTGGCGTCTCGTACATATAAGCGGTTTTTAATAATCTTTCTGCGTGGCCTGGTATAGTCCTTAACTTATCAATTCAAGCTTTATAAGCTTAACGTAATACTAAGATAAGATCTCCAATCTAATTATAAATAACTATGTATAAAATTCACGGAATACTGTTAAATTAGTATTCAAATACTAAACCGAAGCTTTACAGGATACTTTGCTTTAGGATATAGTTAATTGTTGACTTACTGTGCCTTAAAAACTTTACGTTAATTGGAAAATATTATTAAATAATTATTTAATACCAATACCAATTTTATCTTATTGGCCGATTTCATAAAATTCTAATCTTCGTCGTCGTTTTAATATAATTTAGAAAAGAAAAATCCAGACTGACGAAAATTTCGTGAAAGAGAGGCCATAGATATAGCCGGTTGCCAAAAAGTTGGTAGTTTTGTTTCACTTCTAAACAAGCGAAACGGACAACTTGTTTTCCTGTGCGTGTAATAGGGAATATTACAATACGTCCATATAATATTACATTACATGATTAACATTTTATATAAAATTCCTATGTTTGAAATTGTTTGAATTGTGTCATTTGACAAAATGTTATATCTAAGTAATTAAACGTATTTTACAGTCGTTTGTTTTCATTTAAGTTTACGTAATATGTAGACTTAACGTCCTAAAAATGAGTCTACCAAAACTGCGCGTCAAGCTAACTTTTACTTTTCTCTCGCGAATAGATTTTCTCTTTTCAAACAGTATCTTATACAGAGAGTTCCTCTACAGGGAAAATATCTTGAACATGTCTGCAATTTTGAACTAAAATTGAAAAAAGATTCCTTAATGTGTAAAATTGCGTTACCAAAGTTCCTTAAAAAACACAATATTTCAAAACTCAAACTTTGTTTAAAGTGTACTAGTGTTCACCTAGTGGCCGAATGACCACCGTAATCATTAAAAACGTTCATTTTTCATTTGCTACCAAAATTTTTTGATTAATACAAGCTCGTCAATAACTACAAACAAACAAGAGAACACCAGCAAACAAGCATAAGAGGGAGAAAAAGGTATTGAATTGGTTTGTCTTTTTCTATTTATAGAAAATTATTATATAAGTATCATTTTCTTAACTAATCAACATACTTTCGATAACAAATGAAAGTATTTTTTATTTATTTCTTACATATGCAAAATCACAAACGATTCCGAACATTACACCTTGTAGATTGACACGACGATTAAATATTTTGTTGACGCTAAGTAATATTAAATTTCGTTATGATTAATACACCTTCGGGCGGTTAGACGTCTCGTATTAAATAGCGTCTTTTGAAACTACCAACGCAACATTATGTATGTGTTCGTAGGTAAGCTTTGAAACCCTAAGCTCGCGCCTAACGATACGATGGACATAAATAACATCTCTACTAGAGTTCCTTATAAATTACGTCTTAGAAGTGTTTTGTTGTTATTTATAACTTTTTAAGAATTATACTTTGATATAATATTTAATATATGTGATTTTTATATGAAATACTATATAATTTGAATTAGGAGAAACGAAATCTGTAGCGACATGATTCACCTAGTCAGGATTAAACGAAATGTTGTAAAAAATAGATGTTTCTTTTAGACAATATATTCACACATTTAATCGAAAGCCAAGCATTAATAATTATGACGTGAATCATAACTTAATTCTTGTAAGACATTAATATATTGATGACATTTCAGTCACACGTGAAGCTGAGTGGTGGATGTTTTTATAAGAACAAATACACTCTTTTTTTATATAATGTCACCGACTGGTGAGCACTGAATTTAACTAAATGTCTTACGCCGTAAGCAGACTTGTAATGTAAACTTTTATCTGTAAATTTGATAGCTTCAACAACATACATTTTTATGTGATGTATAAAATTATTTTTGACTTATTTATTCATATGAACAAGCGTTACTTCCCGCTAATTAAATCAAAAGTATTAATTAGCTACAAGTTAAATTAATTTTGTTTATACTGGTTTGTGTCCGCATTATCAAAATATATTGTTACCATCTCAAGGATATCCTTATAGTACCTATCACACAGATAGACATATGGTGTATTATTAACCCAACAAGCTAGTTTAATTTGATGAATGAAGAACGCGGCATGTTTTGAACATTACATAAATCATTAATCCACTTTATACAAAATAGATACAAATATTTAAATCTTACAAAATAATCCTCTTTCGTTGGTTATTTGACATTGTGTCACGTGTATTAAAATATGATTCCATCTCTCAGAAAGTATTCGAGTTTCACAAGTCTGCCGAATAATCTTTCTCTCGGGTTGACGGAAATGACTAAAAGTCTGAAACGTAATTTAATTATAAATATGGGGTTATAAAAATACTGCTGAAAGTTTTTAATCTTCAACTTACCACTACTGGGATTGACTCATATTGGATTACTCATAATGAAAGAAGTTGAGGCTATAGTCTGCCACGCTAGCCATATATACGGATTGGCAGATTTCGCATACCTTTGAGAACATTATGGAGAAGTCTCTGGTTGCAGGTTTCTTCACGATGTTTTTCTTCACCAAAGCAAGTGATAATTAGTTTGTTTTGCGCACAGTACACACGCAATCTGTGCGGGAGACCGACGTTCAAACCACTGTTATACATTATTAAAGTTAGGAGATAATTAAAAGCAATTTCAAGCAAGAAAACTGGTTTTAATAGAACTACAAGATAAAAATTAACTGAACTGGAGAACAATCGAGAGCCGTTTTTCCGATGTGAAAAACCACGGCGACCCAACAGCACCCACATTGAAAATATAGGTTTAGGCAACATTCCAATAATTACCTTGTATGAATCTAAATTCACGAACACGCTAAAATAAAATAAACTCATTTTTATCTGTACAATAACCGCCTGAAATAGCAACAAAAGGACAATCTAAGTTTTGTACGTCTTGGAGCAAAAGTACCAGTCCCATATTTGTCATAAATTTTATTACGTTTCAAAGACTGTTACAGCCAAAATTAGACCTAGTTCTCCTAATCTATTTCTACCATCGCAAAACTCAACTCCGTTTGAACATCTTCCTTTGTGAACATCTCTTAGGTACGGAAATCCAGCTACGAGTAAACCTCATCATTTGTTATACGCACCACGGAGGACTGAAATAGCTTGCCCGATCGACGTTCCCAATCGTCTATAATGTGAGTGTCTTCAAGTTAAAATTGAATCGGCTTTTACTAATTCAGTTTGTTTACCATCCGGGACCACATCGCCACTTATCATTAACGGGATTTCCATCCAACGTGTACAATAATAAATAATAGAGAAGAAAAATCTTTAAATAATAATTACACCTCGATAAATGTCAACTTCCGATAGATGCGCCGATGACCTAAAAATATGGTCTATATTGAAATCTCAGAGGCCACACGACGAGGACACTACGCAAATTAGGCCGATTTCGGTAAAGGGGCCTTTGTCCAGCAATGTGCCAAAGTTTGACGGATGAATGATAATGCGTATCAGGTTTACAGTGTTCATGAAGATTAATTAAATACTATGCCTATGTAAGTGTGAGCAATAAAAGGTAGACATAAAGCCACCTATTGTATTATGCTTATTACCTATTGTATTAGCGTGTATTATAATTTTTCCTTTTGCGATATACAATCAAGTGAGAGATTAAACATATGCTTAAAAATAATACTGTAACGGGGACTTATCTTTACATCGATTTTTTTGGAAATTTTACTGTAGGTTGATTTTTTTATCGATATAGTGGTCACACGTTTTTTTGGGAATATTGTTTGTCTGTATGTGTCTGACAAAAAAAAACCGCTGGATAGTTTTAGATGATACTTGTCATTTTAGTACCTCTAGGATGTTTTTAAAAATTTTCTGCTATCAGAATCGCGTCAGAACATATCACAGCTAAATTTTATTCTCATTCGTTCTTTCGTTTGTTTTACATTATACAAACAATAATGATACAATATATAATATAATCACTATACAACGAGGCGATGCTGCAGCATGTTGGGTACTGCGCCAGAGCCTTGGATAATTTGGTACAGTGGACTAGTTATATACCTGTTTTAAACAAATATTTTATTTTAATCTTACTTTACTTGTAACATTAGTTTATTTTAATTTTTAAGTATGTTTTTTTATTATATTTGTTTAAGTATTTGATATAATAATAATTAAAAATATTTTCAAAATTTAAAAGAGTATACAAAATTAACAACATATAAAAATTGAAATATTGTCGGTGTGAAGCCCGTGTCGCAGCTGGCATGAACATATTATTAACAACCAATACATGGGAAGAAACTTTCAACTATGATATGAAAATCTGCGGCGGCCGAGATTGAACTCGTGACCCTTCGCTCAGTAAAAAAGAGATTTCGTTGTTTTCAAGCAATAAAAAAATATGAATCTTCTATTACAAAAGAAGTAGGTATAGATTGAAAATAAAACAGTTAATTGGTTAAAATTTATAAACAAGTTTCTATATCAAAAGGCAATATAATAATGACATGAATAATTTGTGTTATATTGTAACGGATTCCAAAAACATAATTAAGTTCTATAAAGATAGTAAATAAAGCAAATAGCGTTGACTTTATGCATACACGTTGCAAAACATTAATAGTAAGTATTTGTTACTGACACGTAGTGAGACAGGTAAGTGAAGTAATCCAACTAGCTAGAGGAGACTTAAGCCCGCAAACTGGCTTGTGCACTAGCGGGTACGTCTCGCCGGGGCGGGTAATAGTCGAGCGACGTACTGCGTTAGCACCAGTCTCGAATGTGGAGCACGCGGCGAGCTAGCGGCGATGCCTCCGACAAAAAATCAGTGTAAGCTCTACACGAAGGCGCTACGGTCGCGCGCGCGCTCTTAAAGACGCCGGTACACACGCGGCTCGCTCTCGAACCCAACCGCGGTGCAAGTTGCTCACTAACTTTGAATCAAATTTAGAAATAGATCATACGCGAACATGTTACTTGCACCCTTTTCGTAGACCGACCGTCGATAGAAAACTTAAAGTGAAAAGTGTCCTATTTGTAGTTGGTATGTAATTTTGCAACATATGGCTGAGAGCCGAGGTCCGGCTGTTAATCAAACTGATCGGTCGTGCCGCCTCGATGATAGAATCACGATAGTCGGGCACGTGTGTTCCTATTACGTCTGGAGGCTCACCATTCACCTTACTTATTTGTAATCACACTTGCTTAGAGCAGATTATTTTCGAAACCTTACATACAACTGTGAGTCACCATACCATAAACAACTTTTAAAGTAGGACTAGAATCACAAAAACTCCGCATATCACTTGCCATGAGAGAGTAAATATAACGAGTGTTCGTAGCTTCAGTCTGAAGAATAAACACTGTACACGTTGCCTCTACTTCGGTTAAAATCTACACGTGCTTAAAATCACATCTCTCTGCCAGTAATAGCTCGAAATCCCAATTTAATCTTCTAATACAAATACGTCTGCGAATACAGAACACATACTGTAATATATCACCTAAAGCCAACGATTATCAAATGTTTAGTAAAGATCTAGTCTAAGTTATGACTCTCGACTCGATTGGCCAAAAGTTACGAGCAGTTGCGAGGTTGCGATATTGTACCTTCGGAACGACAACAATAAATTTCTAGAAATACATTATTGTTTTTAAAAAATACACAAAAATAAAGTGACAGCAAGACCGCAATAATGACAAGAACAACATTGTAACACGTATTAAAAACTTGAAAATATCAATCAAATTTAGTAAAACATCCGTTGGTCATTAAACAACCTTGTTTTTGCCAACCAGTAATGTTAAAATCGTATTTATTAATGATGTCATTAACGTATCGTAAGCAAAATCACTTATAGCAAACAAAAACTAATTGATTCTCATCCTTAGAGAAAATATATGAACACGCATGACTCTAAAATTTCCTATAGCTAAAAATCTTTATGCAGGTTAATCATGTTGAAAACTATTGTTATTAAATAACTGAGAATTATAAACTAACTTTTAAAATGAAATACTTAATTTAATGTCACGACTTGATTTTCATTCACTACATTTCGTATCATTTGCCTTTAATCGTATGACGGATAGTAGTTACAAAAATAATGATAATAACATAATAATAATGATATAATAAATAATGATAATAATAATAAACGGTACTAATTGACTATTACCGGGTCAATCACTTCTATCGCAAATGATGTTTCTTAATGTCCTCGTACTATATAAGTTCCGCTTTTTAATTTAGATAGGTACTTTAGGTTACATAATCGCGTAAAGCTTTTAGTAATCAACCATTCCGAAATAAATATTGTTCTATGGAAATATTGGTCACAACTATTTAGTATATTATTTCATAATTTGGTTACATTTTCATGTCATCATCAAAAGGTTCAGCGTTCCTTTATGGGGCTTGGAGTTCGTTTTTACAATAAGATTCCTAAGTTGATACGCGAGTTGCCCATTGGAACTTTTAAGCGACGCATTAAAATACAACTTATAGGCAAAGGATATTATAGTATAGATGAATAAATTAATGACAGGGATGCCTGGAAATAATAGTGTCGAAAACAGTTCCGCACAAGTTTAACTTTTGTAATTACCATGTGTTGTTTAAAAGATGTGCTGTGGAGTTTCTTTCGCCGTTTCTTCTCCTCATTATTAAATCACCATTTCGAAACGGTGGTAGAAGCAAAAAAAAAATACGTTCATAAGTATATTTACAGAATACCTATATGATTAAATGATTTTGAATTTTAATTTATAAAATATATAGCAGACAACTCGACTGTTTATAAATATATTCACAGAATTTTTTTTGATGAGAGCCATGATTCATAGTAACAAAAAGTAAAGTCCTATGATGATACGTCAAGCGAAGCGACCACATGCCAGCTACTATACCTAAAACCTATTAAGAAGACTGATACTAATAAGTCTATGGACCAACATTTATATGTATCGACCAACCTTGAAGACGAAATTTATTACATTGGATAGTGTTTCCAGATCTAGACAGGATTTCCAGATCTAATTAACAAAGTTCAAACGACTCTGTCATTCGGTGAGACCCCATAATATGTAAGTCTCTCAGTAGTAGTAATTAGTACTAAACTATATCGCTGACTTAACAGCCATAATATAATAATAATTTCTGACATTAATTTTGTTTTGACAACCGAGTAATAAAAATATGAAATTTACGGTGTGGGAACCCCTTGTAAAATTTGAGTTTCGTCCAAATTTGACGGTAGATTTTCTGCCGTGAAATAATTTTGTCTTTCGTACAGTTAAATTTCACAAACCGACAAATAGGACTGGACTTCAAATAGAGTAATTTGACTTGAATATATGAATACCTTTAGAATGAAAGTGACTTAACTCAAAATTCCTGAAAATCCAGATTTTACTATAAATTTACTTAAAAAAGCCTACTCTAAAACCCCATGGTGAAAAAGAGCTCGAATTATGAGCGAGAAAAGGAAAAAGGGAAAACCTCATACATCAGTCTCTTTAAATTTACTCAAGACCATACATTTTTGAAAACTTTCTTCGTAATTTCCCATAAATTGCAATTTTTGAGTTAAGTCCCTTTCAATCTAAGGGTGCGATATATGGGTATATGCAACACTGGAAACATAGCAATAAGTGAACTCCTTGGCCCACTGCTTCTTTATTATCACAAAGAAAATAACTAAAAAGATTAAAAATTGAAATATTTCAATTTCCGTTACTTTAAAGTATTTATAAGAGAAATATTTTTGCTCTACATTTTTAAAGATATTGTGTTATGGTTATTTTCTACTTCTTCCAACGACTAAAGAACTTTAGGAAGAATTATAACAAAGGTATCATACGTTTATCGATACGCACATTTGTATTTAGGTTAATAGCGTCACCTATATATATAAAGTAAAAACTAGAATGCATACGTTTTAGTTTCCCGAAAGTTGCATTTAGTAAAATCGCTGTAACACACACACACAAGTATTGTGAGCTAGGCCAGATATAATTGCAAGGCAAGTTACCGTTGTGCGGAATTACTATCTTTGCGAATGTATTCAAAACTATTTTTTTGCAAATAACATTATATTGAAATGTTAATGTAATCATGTAGCAGAAGCAAATTAAATATTTCTATTCAAGGATTTATGAATTTGAAACAAAGCAAATTTTTAAACATCTTTGTTTAAAGATTGATTGACTCTCCAAAGGGGACGGCTTAGCGATCCAACTAGGAAGTCTTCGCCAGTATTCTGGATATTCATCCTATGGATGTAATTTGTCCAAATATTATATGTATAATATATCCAAATTATTATTTCAATTATGGATGCTTTTTTATTTATTTTAATATTTTAATTATTATATTTTTATTGCTTTAATTTCAATAATATTAGTAAATATAACTAATAATTACTTGTTACTGTACTGTAATTGAATATTTACTGTAAAGGAGCTAAATGATTCCTTATTAAATTTATTGGTAAAATTTTGAACCGCAATTCACGAAAAACATTTTTGTTGTACTTTTAATGATATTGAATTTTTTCATCGGATATAATCTTGCTCCTTAGTACATCATTCGCAACTACAATAATAACACGCAACAATACTAATTTAAAATCAGCATACCTCCAAACCTCTTAATTTAAATTGGCTTACCGCTCATAGTCATGCATTTCAATCTCTTATAACTTCCGAAACTTATTTGAAATATAGATATAAAATAATGTATAGTTGAGATTACAATAACCACTACAAACCTATTAAATTTCAAGAAAACCTATTAAACAGGTTGCATTTTTTTAAACGAAAAAAATATACAGCCCGAAAGATATAATATTTTTAAATGATACGTACGCACAAAATGAATAGCAATTTGCACTTACACAAATATTTTTTTTAATTGTAATATTACAAATAAATATTTCTTTTCTATTAATTGGTAAATATCATACGTATGACAAAAAAGGAACCAACCATACATAACCGACTTTTCTTTTCATTTTTCATAAAGCCACTTTAAAATCGATTGAATAGGTTTTATGCGATACAAACACAACCGATCAAAAAATGGAATGTTTTTATGTTCATTTTGTGAACATAAAAACATTCCATTATTACGACTCACATTGTTTATGTTCTTTATTTTATGGACACACATATCTACAAACTCAATTTTGACAAGCTATATCTGCAAGTAATATACGTAAAGTGCCATCAAGCGGGAATAGATTTAAATCTTAGATGTTTTCATCGCCAAATACTAGCCTACTAGATAACGTGATACAAGATAACTGCTTTAGCAGTACTGACAATTACTACCTTGTATGTTCCCGTTTATTTCTCAATATAATCGAAGATTTCAAATGAAAATGTATTACTAAATAATTACAGAGTTCATCTATGACTAATTGAAACGCGTATTTTGTATCCATATATTTTATGGGTAAATAAAGTTATCATTGAAAAGAACTTTCGAGATATGGTGTAGTATATTTAATAAAATATACATAATTCCTACCAGACCACGCTCAATCAAGGTCTCAATTTAAAAAAGGACATTTGAAACCTTTTCCGTAAACTGTCGTATCTTGCATTTTTATAACCGTGGCTAAATATTCACCGTATGGAAGCAAATCATGAACAGGCAATTCTCAGATATTCTGATCACATTTCGTCCTTTGGGCTACGTCCAAATACTTTCACACAACTTTGGATTCATGTTACTATCAAAGTTTTGCTGACCTACGTGTTTTACTTGCAACTTGTATTTAAAGTTAAATGAATATGATTCCCCACTTATTACTAAAACTATTACTTACTACATTATGTATTAAAATAATAATATTGAATATTACTTTTAAATGGTAAATATGATACGTATGACAAAAAAAGAAAATTTTAGCCGTATTTGCACGGCTTAAAATATTCCACCCAATCCCATGCTGGCAGAACAGGGTGTCGTAAGAGGCGACAGAAGCCAGCCTGCTTGGTGGTAGGGCCTCGCGTATGGATTATATTATCAGTATTATTATTAAATCATTAATATTATTATTGGTATTATTATCGTTCTGTAAAGCCAGCCTGACTATTTACCACCCTCCTGCTTGAGTCAGCCGCCAAACGACTTGTCGTATTCCGGCTGGGAGCTTGAGAGCCTGTACCTTAGGTTAGAACCTGCTTGTAATTTCCTGGCCGACAACGCATCAGTGATACCTATTGTTCTTGTTGATGTCCATGGGCGACGGTGATCATTTACCATCAAGTGGCTCGTCTGCTCGTTTGTCGGCTATTAACATAAAATAAAAATAAAAAATAAAATGGCTTTTATACTTGTGCTAAAATAGGACAAAATATTTTCAATGAGTCGAAGCACATTGTAAACTTCGGCACTAGATACTAAAAAATATCACATTCATGAATCATCAATTGAAATTGAATCCAGTTACTGATATGAAAATAAAACAATTCTTTGCCTTTTGAGAAATTCTCTTTTCTGTCTTCGATCTTTTCTATTTAATTCATGAAAGCTTCGCTCACGAATTAAAGCTTAAGTGACGAAACCTTTAAAGTCAAATATAAAATCAGGGCAAAGCTTAATAAAAGCTGGCCGAAATAAGCAACTATTGTCAAATAATACATTTGATAATGTTTTTTAACTCGTTTCGAAGCGGATTACGTTATAGTACTTAATTACATAAATAGCAAACTGTTCTCACTTCGCTTCATAAAAATTACACCTTACGCTTAGAAATAGCACCTGCAATGTTTTAGGACTGAGCTTTTTTCGCTCTGTAGATTACAAATACACTCGTGGACAAAATTAGAGGAACGCAAAAAAAAGGTTTAATATCTTGTGTTATAATTATCGTGCGTACTGGCCACATACATTAATATACTGTATGAAAATAAAAAAGTTTTGAAATGTTCTTTTTTCGAATTTCATTTGTTTTTCTGTCATTATTGCGTAATATTACGTTCTTTCGTACTGCGAGAA
>PDGT01000040.1:1761143-1791986 GCA_003671415.1 Megathymus violae | reverse complement strand
TTGTAGTGCCATTTGCCCCTTTCATAGGAGACGGATTTGTTTTTATGCATGATAATGCACGATCCCATACTGCGGCCGTGGTTGTTGAATACCTTCAAGACCTTGAAATCAACACTCAAATCTCAAAAACGCGTTACAAGAAGAATGGACCGCCATCCCTCAAGATGTTATTGATAACTTGATTAGAAGTATGCCAAGAAGACTGGAAGCAGTTCGAAGAGCTAGAGGGGGCAACACTAAGTACTGATTACAGCCCACATTATAGCCTTTTTAAGCATTTATGAATAAAATAAAATTTAATGTTAAGTATAAAAATGTTTCTTTCCTGTAAATTTTTCTGAATTTCGTGAATTTTTATCCTTTAACTTTGTTTTTTCGACTTTCGCATTTTTAAAATAACGAAAAATAAGCAAAATACAAATTACTATACTTAATTGTCACAAATTTCCATGATATTTTGTTTTACACGCACTTTTTTTTGCGTTCCTCTAATTTTGTCCATGAGTTTATATTAATTTATAACTTTTTTATTAACTAAACAAATAAACGAACTGTTAGCAACGAAATCGGTTAAGCCGTTTCTGAGATTAGCGCGAACAAACGCACAGGCCAACAGACAAAAATTCTAATAACTATTGTTTTGGGCTTTATTGCGTTAATAAAATGTCATAATAATAATTTTTCTCATATACCATCTATGTGCAGAAAGCGATCAGATAGAATTTTATTATATGTATAGATAGAGGATATTTTATAAAAATCATTGATGCTCCACTCTCTACCATAAAATATTGGGGCAATGATCATAGACATCAAAATTATTGAGTGAAATAATAGAACTTGTACATTGGGTCGAGGTGCGGCACAGAAGATACAAGTTATATGTTACGACATAAAGTCGTTTGATTTAAGTTATATTATTATTTGCACGATACTATTTAACGTTTGACGTGAACATTGGCACTAATTGATGGTGTTTTATTACTGTACATTCCGACATAAAGCCTTTCTAAAACGTAATTAGTCGAGGTTAGTCACCTCCCCTTTTTGTGATTGTGTGAAAAAATCAGTATATATATTTGTAATTATTACTTAAGCGTTTGTTAGTATTAGTCTACATCTTCATTTTCCCTCTTCTAATTTACAAACAGAATAAAATTCATGCATTGTAATATATTTAAACATTATAGTTGACTAAGTCCTGTCTTAAGTTAAACAAGCGGTCGGGCCAGTTGATGGTAGGCGGTGAACCAAGAAGTTATGTTTTTTTTATTGTAACGGAAAATTAAATTTTGTCTCATCTTTCTATCTGTCTTGAATGTTGTTGACTCGATTTTATTTAACTAAAAGACGCAAATAACATTTTTCCTTTCCTATTTCCTTCTATCCCTTTGGAGGAATTGCATTTTAAAAAACATTCACCCCTTTATTACACCGCTATAAACTTACCCTTTTCTAAGTTAGACCCCACTAAATAATGTGTTTGTGAAAATCTCGTTTTCTTTACGGTACATTTTGCCGGTTACTTTTCAAACTGACAGAAAAAATAGGTCACAGTAAAATCAACAAAGCATTCGTTTCAGTTTTTATGTTAAAAGAGTATGAAACTAATATAAAACTTATTTTTTAAATCAGGTCATATCTAGTACCCGTGCCCGTTGGCTACCTCTTTGTTTAGTCCAATATAAATTGTCCTTTTAACGTCACATTACGCAAATAGGTAATGAAGCGTTTCGGCTCAAAACAAAACAATATCTAATGTACGTATTGTATGTACTTCAGTTGTTCCTTCCACTGCAGGGCAGGAGTCTTTTCCCACAATGAGATGGTTTTGAGCGGACTTCCACAATGCTCAAATATGGATAAATGTAGAATCAATGTATCATTTCTTAGCCCAAAAACCGTAATTTTTTATCAGTTTTGTTCACAAAGGTAGTTGACAATTTCACAAAATACTGATCAGTTTGTTATTACGAGTATTATTTTTTTATGTGACCTCATAGATGGGCGTTTTATCGTTGTTGAGGTATCGATGATTTGAGGAACTGTTAAATCGAAATGCGTAAACACCATTTCAATACCTGCCCTGTGTCTTTTGCTTACAACAGCACCTATATCTTAGATATAGGTACGCGACATTTCCTGCCACTGACGTGTAAATTGTTGTGCAAAAGTCCAAACATTATTCTTATATTGCTATGAAATTATACTTCAAAAGTATAATTTCAAAGTATGATTTCAAAGTATCCATTGCTTTGTTCTCTAGATGGAATATATTGATGATGCCTGGCGTTATTATATGCATGAACAACCATAGTCACTTACCGGATGAGTTACCAAATTTATTGCATAAAAGGCGCAAAATGTAGCCTAGAAATATATCTTCCACACTACATTGCATGACAGTAAGTTGTCTATTAAATAACCACATATAGCAGTGTATAATGTTTTTTGACCATCCGTCAAATTCTTGTATACCAAGAAAAGTTTGCCAAATATTTTTTGTATTACTTAGCTGCGTGACGAGTGTAATATTACGGCATTAGAATTATGTTTGGAAGAGAATAATACTGTTGCCCCGAAGTTTGGACATTTAAGAGCTGGGAGATTGATGGCGGGGAGGTCGTCGCCAGACTTGGGTGGCTATCTAGTTGAACTTATTCGAATATAAATTAATTTTAAATAATAACCGAAGTTTACTAAAATAACAAACACCATACAATTAATTAAAGATGTAAACTTTTTTCATAGCATTATTTTGTTTATACGAATAGCATTTTACAGAATAAAGATAGAAAAATATTAAATAAACTCCAAATTGGTATTCCACGCAAAAAATACTTAAATGAAGAAATTCGAAGGACGAGTAAAAGTAATTTTATTTCATGCAGATCTGCTTAAATCCGTACCAACAGGGGCTTAAACTTTGAAAACAACGAATGGGAAATAATACTTATTTACGTATTTGGTCCTTCTTTTTATTGGTCCCATTATTTCATCCTTGAAAATCCATCCCTAAGCTTAGACCTGCAAATTTATAGAAATGTTCCAGTACATTACTTAAAGATAACTTTATTTTCAGTAATTGTAACAGCTACTAAAATTATCATTCAATAATGATAATGATGAACAGACATTGTTTTAAATCTTTTGTTAAAGTAGTTTGGTAATTAATTGCCGGCAGATGGAAGAGCTATTTCATGCTGGAGTGGCTCTGTCAGTTTTCATCACTGTCCACTAACTCACTGGCTCACTCAAATCAGGCTACATTTGACCCAGATGCATATTTTACCGCCCAAACATGACTTTAATCTTCATCGTTATCAATAAACGCAAGCAATGTAAACTTATTATTTTCAATCACTTCAATTCAATTTTAATACGTTAAAGATTTAGCAATGTTGATAATATGATACCTTCACCTTTACTTCTTTTTTGTGAGCATAAATAAACTATTTCGTCAATACAATGATATTTTGAAACTTTCTTTATAATCTTACAATTGCATAAGACGTGACATATTCCTTCCAGAAAAAAACAGTAGCTTAGACTTGATATCTCTGTCATGTTTCCTTTGGACCCCTCTTTTGTATTTCATTTTGTCGGAAGATATTGCTATTAGCCACAGACAAAACAACAACCCGTTAGGGTTGTATAATTAAATAGCCAACCTTCTGTTGTAAAATTATTCCCTCCCCGTTAATTTGTAATAATGTTATAATTATATAATAATGGTATAATTTATCTGAACTCATTAGTTAGTAATGATAGTATCTAAAACTGGTAGTATTATTATGATATAAAAAAAGAAAAAACTGTGCATAATAACAAGTAATAATCATTACGTATTAAAAAAAAATAATGTACCATGTTTTTATAACAGACTAAAAAGTATATTTTTTTATTTTATTATTATCCTTTATATTTTTCAAATTTTCATGCATGCATCCACTTCTAAACTATGGTCTAAATTTCAAGTATTTAGGTCATCGGGAAGCTAGTTTAAAATTAATAACCAAATTCCACACGGACAAACATACAAGAAAACGAGTTTATAAAAAAAAATGGTAAAAATACAACGATGCCGTGTCTGAACATTAAATATTTTAAAATTATTTTTATATAACTTAGTTTTTAACTTTACAGATGCTACAACACTTTTTTTTCTTCTACAATATTGTCTGTCTGCATCTTATGGTATGACGCGTAGCGGAAATCACCAAACTCTTACTATAAAACTTGGCATATTTATAACTCATACAAAAAGTTGATATCTAGGAGACTTTGTATCCTAGGAATAGAATGTGTTTCCACAGTCTGGAAGTCAGGAAGTTCTATTAAGATATTTTCAAACAATATTCTTGTAAGTAAATATGTATGTATTTAATTCATAAAACTTGCGGGTAAATCGTGTCGTTTAAATAAGTTATAATAAATAAATTAAATATATAAGTTACATTTATTAAATTAATAAATTAAAATAATTGGACAGTAAACGTAACTAAGGTTATTTATTGAAGCGAGAGCGTTTATGTACCTAAAATAAAAATAAACAGTTCAAACATATTTTTAAGACATCTTGTCGTTTTTAATTTTTTTCGTGCAATTGCTTTTAAAACAAGATATGTTTAACCAAGCACAATAATAGTCATTATTAATCAATACTATCAGGAAGTTACTGTATTAAAAAATAATAACAAGACAAGTTGGTAGGTTAAATCAATATATAATCTTATTTAACTAAAATGAACAGCAAATACATGTCAAAATTATCAAAAATATTGCTATAATATTCAATTCAAGATACATACTTAATAAATAAGAGGTCCTAAGTCCTAAGTTCGTAAGCTTGATTTAGATAGCATTTAATGACTTGTCTCTTCTACAAGATCTTCGTGCAGATACTAAAGTTATTTAATGAAGTTTCGTCGTATTGTTTCCACATAAACCGGATTATTATATAGTGCAAAGGGCGTAAGAAAGTAAGGGCAAAGATTAAAACGTGTGCCCTTTATTCCTATAAAACCAGATTAGAAATTCACCTTACTCAAAGTAAAATCGGCTAAACTGGACTAAAAACAGTACAGTCATTCGCCGCCATACTTTACATTAACAGGTACATGATTAATTAATTAGTTATAATGAAAAATAAAATGTACCTAGTACTTCTTATAGAAGAGAAAATTACATACACGTACAACAAAATATTACAGAATCAATTAAATTATTATGAAACGCCACGCTAAGTAAAACCAAGCATAAACTAACTGATAAATATATAAATTAAAAATGTGGACTATAAATATTCATCTTAAAATAAAAGATATCATAGTAACACATAGAAATCACAGAATATAACTCACCAATGTAGCGATGATAAAAGAAGACTTCCATCCGCTTGTAGAAAATGTATTTTACGGGAATGAAATGCTTCGGAAAGAGTTATGGGAGATGTAAAACTGACGTTTATGATGCCCGACGGACATTATAATTAACTAAACAGTGGTTTTATACGTCAACGAAATGATGTACCAATTCGTAGCGCCATATTAACAACGTTAATGGGCTTATTATGTCAATATATTAATTTACACCTCGTTATTTCCCGTTCTACTTCGGTATTCTCAAACGCTCGGTGATTAATATTGATATTTTAAAATACTTTAAATGAATATGGGAAATGAGATATGGAAATATGTTGTCCTAAATTAAATATATTTATGTGTCATCTGCTAAATAATTCATATTATTTATAGTTGAATACCATAGTGATGCAAATAAATAGATTAAAAATTTGAGTTCCTAAGACTTTGATTATTCATTCTACATTGTTAATAATATCAGGCGTTACTTTGCCTAAATTCTTTGTTA
Organism: Megathymus violae; assembly: GCA_003671415.1. Lineage (NCBI taxonomy): Eukaryota > Metazoa > Arthropoda > Insecta > Lepidoptera > Hesperiidae > Megathymus > Megathymus violae. Next base: position 1,786,115 of record PDGT01000040.1, on the reverse strand, counting down.
TTAAATTGCTATCAATCTACTTTGCAACAACATCCGAGCGCTATGTATGATGATATATATGCTTCTAGACATGCGTAACACCTTCCTCCCTACCACAAAAGAAACATGCACTTTTGATTAAAAAAAACATACGAGGTCATTCTTTATCGCCAATCTCAAATTATAGAAACAACTGACGCGTTCAATAACTATTGTTTATTTGTTTGTTTGTTTATTTACTTTTTATTGACATCTAAGACCTACATACAAAAGACGGATATAGCCGGTTAACCTTTGTTAATGTAAAAATGTTGCGATTAGTATTAACGAAATAAATTGAAATACTATCATGATGACAATAGAATATGAATAAACATAATATATACTTCATATAAGCAAAGTGATTTATATAATAACAATATAAATTTGACCAATATCATTAATTTGATCATTTCATTAAGAGGTGTCTTGAGACAATGTTTTCTAGATTTTTGAGACACTATTCTCAAGTCACCTCTAATTAATACTCTTCTTTAAACGATTACAGTCTACCTCATGTTTTTGAGTAGCTTGTTTGAAAATTATATTATTAAATGAATAGCTTGACCTGCATGACCCGAATCATTGAGTTATGAAATCTCAGTGTTTGAATTGAACTCTAGATGAGTAACCTCAATCTCATTATTCACGCCATCTGTCTAACGAGTAACATTAATCGTACATCAAAGAGGCCTTATCCTAAAGCTTTACAAATTAGCAATTCACACGCGCCATTCATTTACTGTACCTACTTCAATATAAATAGTCTTTCTTGATCTTAGTAGTATTCAAGAACAAATGTATTAGGATAAACATTGTTTTCTTCTATTTTTTGATAGCGAAAAATGTGTTGTACATGTCCTTTAATACGCATTGCAATTATAATGCAATTGCATAGAATATGTTACGAAATTGGCTTTTATATATGAAGAGAAATATAAATATGACCTACGTCAAAGACCTCGTTAATAAAAGCGGCGTCATGACGTATTACAATGTTACAAGAAAAATGCATCGTTGCTTACGTGCTTTGAGGTCTGTTGTAAAGATTATTGTAATTTTACAATAAATTCCTTGATATTCCAGAATTTCTAAGAAAATATATATTTTATAATTCAGAACGGAAATTATATTGAAATGAAATACAATTATTATACCTACAGTCTCGTAAATCGTCAAGTGCACAGCCCTAAATTTATGACATTAGAAAATATGTCATAAACGCATGTAGTTAAGAGAATGTTAATACGAATACATATTAATAGCATAAATAGAGAGGAACGTGATATGAAAATTATACACGTAACACCATCCGTCATATTTGGAATATTTTCATTCACAAATAGTAGAAACACGCGCATGATTTTATAATGTCCGTATGCCTCTGTTTCAATTTTTAAAGAAGAGTCACACATTTATATAAAGAATGTCAAGCCAGAAGAACGGAAACGTATCTAATAAATAATCTTGAACAAAACTTATTTCTCTTAACGTTCCAAAGCATTGTATCTAAAATAGAATAATACAAAGGTTTGAAAAATGTTTTACAATTTACATTTTTACAGTTTTTTATAAATTTAAAATGAAAAAACTTTTAGCAAATATTGTTCATAAAAATGGTTGTAACTATACTAAATCTGGTGTAATGAAAAATGGCTTTAAAAGCTGTGAAAGTAACATGAGATAAAATATAAAAGTATTATTAAGTTATTCGTATAATAAGTCATAAATGGCGTTTATAAATGTTGATATGCAAATCAAATACGATGTTATGAATATTCTTGAATACCTATAAGCCACAAAATTAATATTCACCGCTTTTTTGCAACAAAGTAAAAGATTAAAATGAAATCGTTCCGGTAGGAATGTAAATTAATCTATTAAGAACATTATTCATTATAAGTAATGTTACGGTAAACAAAGTAGAAAATAAAATAATAAGCTACACTATTTATTTCTTACATAAATGCACTTTTCCTCTAGAAACGTAATTATTACTTAATCTTTCCACAGCATCCTATTAAAATCTTACATGATCGTTCGAATGATACGCGTGCAATAAAAGTGACATTAATAGTTGACACTATCGCCTTCTAATTAATCTTTACTCGAAAAATACGAAAGATCTCGAAATCGGAATTTGATAGAAATATAACGGGGATACCCAATTTCCGACTTACTGTCTAATTAATTAACCAACAAACCCTCGCAGCTATCTTTCAAAGATGTCACGTAGCGGAGATGCACACAAGTTTTTCTTAAAGATTTACGGAATTGCGATGTTTCCCAGATCCAGAAAATGCATTATACTAAAAATTTATTTCTTAACATCGTCACTCGAAAAGCCGCATTTGATTCACCAATTTGCTTGAAAAAATCCCAACTATTCTCACTTGATGAGTTGACACATTTTTTTAATTTGGAATTTTTTACATTTTTAATTTTGAGAAGCATGAATAAAACAATAAAATATTTTAAAAATATCTTTGTAGTGCTCTGTTCTTTTGTAACCAATTATTACTAATCATAATACAATGTACCTAATTAACAAAGCTACTACATTATTATTTATTTTCTTGCATAGTATATAATTATATAAGAGTATATAAATGGTACAAATAAAAATAAATTCATCTAAGTCGTTGGATCTCTCGCATCGCTCAGGATTCTAGTTTAGAACTCTTTGCTGCTTTCGGGATCCAACAAGTGCCTCGAACATGATTGTTTTTTCTCACTTGTTATGCAATCTACAATTTTTAGTGTTGAATTTAAAGAAGTTTTACTATAATTATTATTACTCATATTAATCATGATAATATAATATTCATAATAAAAATCACACGGTACATGATTTATTACATTATCAATATAATTGAACTGTCATATAAGCAGGATTAATATTGTATTGATCCGATAAAAATAATAGTATTCGTCGTATGCGATATTAGAATACTGATCGGTTTCCCTAATAGTTATGAACAATGTATTATGGACATTTTATCGACATTTTATGAAATCGGATTGGCATGAGATAGGATTCTGTAAATGTATTCAGAAACTGAGAGACTTAGAATATGTGTTCGTGTAAATTATAGTAGATCTCTATCTTGTTTTAGTATCAAAATTTAACGTAGATAATTTGTTAAGCGAAGTTGTGTAGATGAAATCTCCGGGGATCAATTTTCGTACATTTACTTCAAATACTTTTAAATTTATTAGTTTTAAAAAAATTGAATTCCTAACAACAATTTCTATAATTTGAAACCTTAATCATTTGACGGCATTTTTCTTTTTTATTTTCTTATTTGCCGTACGAGTTAACCGCTAAAAATTAAATTTATTTAATTAAGATATGTATCCGTAATTGGATCATTTGATTACTAATAAGAATTTGTTTAAATTCCAAATTATTAAGTCAAAAACATTCGGAGAATTCAAAAAATCGTGTGTAACAGAAGGGCAGATAGACAAATACACCACTGATCCTATGAGCATTCACTTTTTTCAATACCATACTCCTTATTGTACACCAGGAAAGAACCAAACGACATCAGTAAATATTCAATACGTTTAATGTTAGCAAAAGGCGATCTTATCTGATAGTGATCTCTTCCAGACAACCTTTGTGTAGCAAAGGATTGTTTGAAAAATTCACTAAAAGAAGGGCAGGGGAAACAGTTATATATTAAACATATGTATTTAGTATATTTACATATATATTATATATATACAAAATGACATAATTGTAAATAAATATTTCAAAACAATCATTTTTATATTTCATGAGTAAAGACAAATTTTGTGGTATTTTTGTCCTCTATTTCTCAAGCGATTGTCTTTGTTTTTGTTTTGGAGCTATGGAAGGGCTTTAGTGATAACAATGAAAAAAAACTGGAAACCGAATGTTATTAATAAATATTATCAAATTTCAGCCACTAGGCGGTCATTAGTACCAATGAATATCTACATAAACATATAAAGGTATGCCATAACTCTGATCGTCTAACATGACTAGAAAAATCATTTAAGGAACACCTTGTATTTATATCTTACATAATATTAGATGTAAGTTATACTTTCATTTAACGGCCAGTTTTATAATATCCCAAGTAATCGCTAAAAGATAACAATCACTTCTCTTACGAAAACTTTTCTTCTCCAATTTGCATTTACTTCCTATTTGGAATATCTACCTCTTTTATTACCTATTCATTGTGCTATCAACTTTAACAAAGTTCTATAGAAGAAATTATCAATATGTAAAACAATTAAGACAGAAATATTAATCACGCAATTTTTAAAGCAAAATTTACCTATACACCGTGATTAATACAACTGCGAGTAGAATATTCTATGAGGTTAAAGAACAAATTTAAGGATAGATATCGGTCCGTCCCCTGTCACAAAATTTAACATACATTTTCTATACGTTGTCATGTCGCTGCCACGAACATGCGTTATTTAGGGTAAAATATGACTACTACATTACTTGGTCGCTAGTAAAAAAATGTAAATACACTGTTACTAAAACGTATTTTTTTAAGTTAGGAGACTCAAATAAGCAATATTTCATTGGAAAAACAATACTTAATCTCCTATTCAATAAGAAACTTCGTAGTAATACTAAGGGACGACAAGTTTTTACGTTGTCATGGGGATGTTTAGCAATAAATTATAAACAACAAACAACTCCCCTTTCTATCTCCGGAGTAGGGATGTTAAGGATATGAATCTTCGGATACGGATACGGATATATAATTTTAATGGTTTCGGTTACGGTTTCGGATGTGAAATTATTTCGGATTATCCGATTGTTTCGGATAATTTTTTGATTTATGAAAAAAATATATAATGTATTGACGAGGTAACACTGACTTCATTTCTAGGTATCATCTAGTATTGCAATCATAGAAAAGAACAACAGCTCTAAAAATGAATACTAAAAACTGTCTAAAAATGAAAGCTATGCAGCTTGGCCGGCGAAAACCTGGCATAACGTGTTTTATTTAGACTCTGCCCCCTATACGAAATTATTCCAAACTTTTTTACCGGGTTCGGATACGGTTTTGGATATATTTTTATTTAGGATATCCGATAGCTTCGGTTACGGTTACGGAGCTCCATAATATTTCTAATCCGGAGGATAGATTAAGAACTCTGTTTATAGGTTAACTTGATGACAGATTTGATATCTAATGATGTTATTACAATATTAGTAATGGCTACAACCCATAAACTATTCGTTGGGGGACATGGATCAAGACCACAATAGTTGTCTTTTTACCCCAGTACACTGCTACAACAGGATTTGATTAAGGGGTAGTTTAAATAGCGTATAACGTATATATGGATAAGTACAAGTACAAATGTACTCAGTTCCTATACTCAAAATTATAAAACCTGGGTTATTCATACAATATGGACAAAATGGGATTCAAACTAGTTTTAACGCAGCGTTCATATCAGGCTTGATAATTTAAGGGTTGCACCTGTGAACTCACACGTACTTACATCCGTACTGAAATATTTTGAACTAAGACTTTTGTTATGAAGAAGACTTCACTTAGACCAAGACACGAGAAGAAACGTTCATCTATGACATTTGTGGGTTTATCCAAGAAATCAAGCTAAAAATAATGCCACGGTTACTGGGTCGTTAAATGATTTTACTTTTGAATGTAACGATTACATTAATATTTTAACGTCGTAACCTCTAAACTCGTGGTCTTTTCGCCAAATGTCTATCTATTTCCCAATTTCATATATAACTTTAATTTCTGGTTTTATTTGTTTATTACACTATATTGTTTAAACCTAAAATTGGTTGCTATAAAGGTCGGGCTTAATGCCTTAGTGCATTATCTCCCAGTCAATCTATGATGTATGATAAGAAATCATTATAGATGACAATAATAAAAATGATCAATAAAAATATAATAGTTATAAATATATTACACGCAGAAACATATATTCTAAACACACACACACACACGCGGGCATATATACATATATAATTTCTTTGGATCACATCAAACCGATTGTATATTTAGAGATTTGCCACGTCACGTAGGTTTATCATTTTGTCAATCTGTTGACGCAACACTGCCCTCCCGGCGCGATTAGGAGTTCGGTCTGTATCAGGGATCCTTTCATATGTAATTTCCACTCCATTTAAGAAATTATTTCTCGCGTATAACTATGTTACACACAAATTCTTGGTCATGTTCCTAATTTTAGAATATCTATACTCGCTTGTTTTAGATTAATAAGGTTGTTTCCGAAAATGGGCGGCTTATACTGCGGCTCTTTAAATTTTCCAAACCGCAAAAATATAGTGAGCTTTTACGGAGAGATTTGTAAGCTACACTAAAATATATAACACGCATGAACTTAAAATAATATTATATTATGTGGGCATTGCACTTACAGTATATTATATCGCACCTTTAGAATTAAAGTGACTTAACTCAAAAATTGCAATTTATGGGATATGACGAAAAAAGTTTTCAAAAATGTATGGTCTTGAGTGAATTTAAAGAGACTATGAGATTTTCCCTTTTGCCCTTTCTCACTCATAATTCGGACTCTTTTTCACCATGGGGTTTTAGAGTAGGGTTTTTTAAGTAAATTTATAGTAAAATCTGGAATTTCAGGAATTTTGAGTTAAGTCATTTTAATTTTGAAGGTGCGATATGCAATACATGTAGAATAAGAAACACAGGCTTTTACTATGTTACAGAGATCTACTGCAAAGTTAATGAAATAAGAAAAAGAAAAAGAACTTGCTGAAAAAAAAATCTCATTAACTTTATCAGGTAAACATATTCCATTCATTTCAATTTAACTACATTCTAATACTGAAGCCGTCATAGAGATTCAGTGTGTAGTCTGCGGTGTACTTGTCTCTACATTAAGTAAAACGACAGATTTTCAAACAGTTACACCCAGACGCGGTTCACGATTCTATCTCAATGGCAATGCTTACGATGCGTTATTACATTCGACACATAGATATGTCAAATCGCTATTTATAGAGTCTTTATTTCTCCACTTTTGACTCGGAATGGATCGAATGTGCCATAATTTTGAGGGAGTGGACAAATCCGAAAATATGTTGTTATCTGTGAAACTGGATTTTTGTCTCATTACTTGTCTGGACCCCTTAATCTTGATAGGGTTATTGAACAGCGATCCTTGAATTAGACGATAAAATTGGTAATAGTGCGATTTTAATCTATTGAATTATATTAATTCAAAAATAAAAAGAAATATATAAATTCTAAAATATTAGTCACGAACCGTACACGGATCTCACTTCGTACATAATTAAGAGATCCTGTAGCAAACTCTATACACGTTAATAATATGCAAATTGATAATATTTCTTATGCCACCCAAAGGCCTTCAATGGCTATGTAATAATAACAACCGGAGCAGAAGCGCTTAACAGGTTTTTCACTAACGGTCAATATATGCATCTTCTGTCTGTGCCAGCAGTTGTTTAATTGAATACCTTACTTCTTAAGCACTTGTTACAAACCACCGGGGTAAGCGCGTGAGTGAAATTTTTAAATCCGAAGAACTATTGAAACGGTGAAGAATCATAAGATGACGTGTGAACGGACATGAGTGACACGGAGCGGTGATGTGGGCAGCGCACGATGCGCGCGCGCTTTGATGGAAGAGTCATGGTCGTCGGGCGGCGCGCCGCTGCTGCGCACAAGGTCGCTGCCACTGGTGCTGGAAGCAAGCGGGGGTGGAGTACCCGCACGCCAGCCCAAACTCGACCCAAGACAGCTCCTGACCCTAACTCGTCACTACTACCCCGAGGGAGGATGGGGATGGGGTGTAGCAGCCGCGGCGACGATTGCCCAGCTCTTGGCACACGGCCTGCATCAGGCTGCCGCAGTCCTCGCCGTGGAAGCCGTCAAGCGCTTCGGACCGGAAGTACGAATGCAAGCAGGTTGGTATACGGTGATTTATATTGCTTTATCACTTTAGATTCTACACCAGCCTCAACTCAAAAGCGTGCCACTACAGGACAAGAGTTTATGCTCGTTACTTCAAAAACCTGAAGGAGGAGGGTACTTCACCACGTTTCCGTCAACGGCTATCATAAGTCAATTGCTACCAGATTTTTGATAACGTAATCAACCTTTTAAGTTACTGTGTGCTCACACATAAAAAACCAGTAACTTATAAAATCTATCACTCAGGGAATTGGGATCAAGTTCTGAATGTATTTGAATATCGTTGAAGTTATGCTCTTATTTTGAAGTTCGCTTCCTACAACCGAAGTAAAACTTCGGGAATATACCCGCTGAGAATTCTTCAAAATATTGTAAAGGATCTTTGAAGTCTGCTAACATGCATTTGACCACCATGGTAAACTATAGTCTAAAACATCCTCATCCTAATAGGAAACTAAACCCTAGCGGGTTAGTTATCGGTGGGAATTATAATGTTTCCATATAAATAAGTACTTCAAGAAAATACAATACAATACAATACAATCTTTTTTTTGCATATATTAACTTTCACGAGATATTACTGTAAGTCGTCTATTTGGGTGAACTTCAATCGTACAACTTCAGTTGTAACTTTAAGAAAACAAGATAAAACAATAACTTTTCATTGATAATACACATTCATTCGAAGTAACGTTTTCTGTCACATTTGTAAGGCGTGTATGGAAAGTAAACTGAATTATAGTGCACAAAGACAATTTTAACAATATAAGGGTTCACTTTATGAGAAGAAAAATGAAGTCATACATCAGTTGCACCAGTTTTATTATCGTGCACATATCCAGTTAATGCCAGGACAAATTGAAAATTACGATACGTAGCAAACGCAAACATTTTTTAGATGACCCTTAACGCTAGATTTGTTTGTTTTGCAAGAATTTGTTATAACACAATATATAAACACATCATGATTATGGAATATTCAATAGATTATTCATGTTATTCAATTGAAATAGAGAGTTAGAAAGGAAACAATAATTTCGTTAAAATGATAGTTACATATTGCGACTAATATAATTTTTTGATTTATCTAATTTGGAGTTTATAAAATATAGAATTTTATACTCAATTGGTATAACCGTTTTCATCGTGTATTCGTCATGTGATCTTTTTGTTTTTTGCTTGGTACATTTATTCTTCCGTAACCACAAGGTTGTTGTTATAATTGCAGCAGACAAACGATACATCACTGTAAGTAGTTACCACCACATACAACTTCTGCAACAATAGGAGCTCTTTCCAGCACACACAACACACCCGAAATAAGTTAAAAACATTTTGAATTATCTTTATTTTTCATATATTTGAGGAATATCTTAAATTTTGTATTTTCTGTTAAGAAAATCAAGATAACGACAAGAATTAAAACTTTGTCCTGACATTAACAGATGTTAGATAAAGTTGTTAATTATTTTTTTCGATGAGGGAGATTGATAATATCATAACCATAAACTTAATGCATCCGTCCTATTTGACGACCCCATAGCCCAGTTGGTAGTAACTCAGCCTGCCAAGCGAGGGGTCCCGGGTTCAATTCCCGGCCGGGACAGACATTTATGTGACAGATAAGTGTTTGTCCTCGGGTTGTGGGTGTTAATAATGTCATATTTGTGATTGTCCATGCCACCCGCAACACAGGGACTCCTAGTTCGGGGGTGTGAGTGTGTAAAAGTTTATTTATTACGATTTATTTTGTGACATACGAATTTACTGAGCCTAAAATTAAATATAAATTAAAAGTTAAAAGAAGGATAGTCCAACACCGTAGTCTCAATAATAGATTTTCAGTTTTTTGAACTCCTAAAAAAGTGATTGCACATTTCATTGCTGTCACTGCCTCTTACTTTTTACGTGAATACTACAGAAACAATTCGCTTTACGATATGATAAGCAATCACGGATCTTATGTACAAAGAGATCTTATCATCGCAACCCAAAAGTGTCAACCCAACCATATTGTAAAGGGTTATACTCCCTCATGTTGAGTAAGTTTGGATTATCAAACTGCATACAGCTTTGAAAACATTCCGGAGAACTCTCAGATATGCTGGTTTCCTCACGACACCTTCCTTCACCGAAGCAATCGATAATTAATTCATTTGTAATTCGCACAATTGAGAAATATGATAAATTCTTACTATCTATTATTTCTTATTATCTATTAATCCTATGTCCAAATATTGAGTTCCTATCGTGAATAAAATTCAAATAATTTCCACTCTCGGAAAATTCCAGAATGTCATACGAAGCAGATTAGAATTTACTTCACACAACATACAACGGAATGGGTGACACTGACACATGACAGTCGTAAAAATAACATTCAATAAATATAACATTCAATAAATATAACATTATGTGCGTTGAGTGTCCTCAAGAAACGATTACAGATTTAATGGAGCAGTTATCTTTGTATCTGGTGACTGAACAATGCCATTTTTTCCATTAATAATTTGAACTATTGGGACATAAAATAATCCTTAGTTTTTCTATATTCCAACAGTAACATATATATAATACTTGTATGACATTTCCATAATAATGTTACAAATCATGCTTAACGTTAAATTTCTGGTGTTTGTTTCTTCATTCAATTAACTTTATAGCTTTAGTAATAAGTCCAGGTGTATTTGTTTTATTATCTAATCAGTCAATAAATGAGCAGACGGGCCGCCATATTACAAGTGGTCTCCACCAATCAGTCCGTTGCACCGAATGCTTCACCGAGGAGTTACCTTTATATGGTACTTTTGCCTTCACAACTAAATAATTTTCCATATTTTTCTTCAACGAATTACGGAATATAAATAAGAGCAACCATTATTATATTTACAAATTCAGTTTTCATCTTCCAAGGCAAGGATTATTGAAATAGACAATTCTTCTTGACTTTAGAGCGAGGATATTACTGTATATTCTTTGAGTAACAATCGTGAAACTTGACAGAAACTATTTCTTAAAATAAGCAAAACTGATACGTGATTTACTTGTTAAAACTTTCAATAAATGTGTTGAAACACAGTTTATAGATAAAGGATTTTATAAAGTACGTTTGTAGATGAATACATAAATGACAAGAACGCTCGGAAATAATAACGCCGCAAGCAGTTCAGCGCAGATTAAAACTTTCTTTTTAATTGTCATTATGATGCTTTTAAAGATGTGCTGAGGAGTTTCTTTCGTAGTTTCTTCTCCTGAATGTATATTTCCACTATACTAAAATGTTTAAATGACTATTAATTTTGAAATAACATGTAACTAACCATATTTCAGTGTTTTCCTTAGTGAGAGCCATTAATGTGCGTGAAGTTTACAGATTTATTTTCAAGTAAGTAACAATATGTAGGTACACTTGTTAAATTTTGCTGTGTCTCACAGCAATTCTTGTTTGTACTTGTCACACACAGACGCAGAGACAATAAATTTATTTCAGATAGCGATTAAATGCCAAACTTGTTATTGAACAAACGTTGAAATACAAACAAGTGAGAGAAGTATTTCATCACATTTTATTGTTCAATTTTTTTAATGTACCATTTATTCAATTTTGTATTTAGTAGAGCAGTAATAAATTAAACGATTACGACAATTTATTTATTCTTATCCAATGTATTGTGTACATTCGCGAAATGATTGGAATTTGTTTATGAAGATAACATACGGATATACACATACATATGCATTTCCAATTAAATGTTTGGTACATAAATCCTCTCTTTTCTTAATTTAAATATTGTCTTTATGGAAAATATGCGAATCCATTATACTATATGAGAAATGTAAATATAAGTTTCTAACTACGACGCACAACCAATGTGGATTGATAACAATTAACAAGTTCAATTACCAACCGTTTTAATGATCATCTGACCATAACGCAATTATCATATGGAGACCGTTTATTTTACTATGACAAACATTAACATTGAAAAACTACATGTTAAAACAATAACTTTTTACACTTAATTACCTACTAGAAATTTTCTTCCAATTACCGATCGCAACGCTTGTCAGTCGCACGCACTGCGAAATAACGATGTACTTACCTAATTCCAATCATGTCGGTATTTTGAAAATCGGTTAACCGAAAAGGCGAACTTAAGAAGGGTAGTCACCCGCGTAACTGCCAATCATCGGCTATCGTTTATTAGGATCGACGCAAGGCGCGAACTCGACGACGTGTGTTCCGACCTCTTCCCACATTTATCATCTCAATGGACATTTAATATGTTTCGGCTGTTGACAGTAATACGATAAGCGGCTCGTTTAAACCTATAGGACGTTTATTATTTGCACGTTTACGCGATCACGACATTTATAATTCGCAAATCACGGTTTCATCGTTTATTATTCGTATATTTTCATTGTAATGGTACCGTTCGTAGTCTCTTGTTAATTGTGCTCATGATTAATTCGAATGCCCTGAGATAATTTCCAGATATAATTCATCTTATTTTCTACTCGCAAAAAGCTACTATACTATATTAAGTTTATGTCAATCAAAAATATTACCAACAAATGAATTAATACAACTGATAAAACGACATTTCTATCTAAATATTTTTATCATGAAATTGTATGAGAGAAATTAGGATTGTGTTTTATTAAACAATAAATTAATTTTTAATATAGGCGTACAAAAACGTTCTAGTTAGGATGTTTAAATAAAACGTATAGCTTTTTAGAGATATCATTTAGGCACTTAGGTAAAACTAACAGTTTACTCAAACTGAATTCTCAAAGAAACCTTAACCCCTCGTCCAATAGCAGGACTCATCATCAGGAGACTGTTTACTCGAGGGAGTAACAAAGCGGATATTGAGGTTTTCTTCAAGTCCCGAATTACCCACGCCCTAGTGGCCGAGCGCCGCGTAACAAGGCAACGTTCGTAAAGAAAGCTGAAGTATTTAAAAAATCATACATCATATATGTAAAGATTTATATGTATATAAATCAGAATAATTCGACATGACGATATGAATAAATGTAACACATTTATATAATAGTTAACCTTTAAAATATTTGTAATAAAAACATCACATTCATCTTCACACAACAACATACTAGATCCCGACGTAATGTTGCATATCACGATATCGTTTTTGTATACTTTTGTTATAATTTAACACCGTATATATGTAATAAAAAGGAAAAATAAAACATTAACGAGCATAGCATTTTCGAAAATAAAACAAACATGGCGTCACGTCATATTACTGTCCGCTATCACTTCCTTTTCCTGGATTTACGAGCGCCTACATCTGAAGATCCACCAATCAATAATGTCAGTTCAACGGAAATGAAAAGAACGCGAGTCATTGAAGCATAATAACAAGCTCGACGTAATAAATCAGAAATCCCTTTGAGTGCTAAGGCCGCAAGATATTAAGAAATCGTGTCTCTTCCGTCACACTATGATATTTCATACCATATTAACCTCATGACAAGCCGCACTGTTCCATCACTGGGCTCAGGTCGACGCTCACAATATCAGAGACATAAGCCATAGTCCACCTCTCTGAACAATGCGAATTGGAACACGTCGTTAAGATGTATATCGGTTTACTCACACCTTATTCCTTCACCGAAACAAGTAATAATTAATTTGTAATATGCACTTTATTTTCATTATAAATTAAATAGAAATAGGATTTTAAATAAGACTAATATTCAACCCAGTACTCCAACGAATGAATAAAAAGCATTAATTATAATCAATAATTTAATTGCCAACACAAATAAACTTTTATTTCTGTTGCAATTATCTAAGAAACTCGTAAAGAAAACAGTAAAAATGTGAAACTATGTCCTTTCAGTGCAGGCGATGTAAACGCCGCGTGTGTTTTGTGTCATAAAGTTGAAGTCTGTACACTATAGAGTCGACCTTTATCTAGTTCATCTAACATTCTAAACGACGTCTTGGCGAAAGTATTCAAAACAATACTTGGGTCCTTCGCACTCGATCGAAGCAGGTTAGCAACGGCGCTGTGGTACGTGATCGTTCTTTAAAAATATCTTTTCCTTTCTGTGCTTCAGAGGGCACTATAAGCCGTTGCACTTGGTCGTAATAAGGAATAATAAAAATATTGTTGAGCGTTAAACTTTGTATTTCGTTTGCCATACGAACTTACGACTTTCTGTTTGGTTATTAATGTGTCCACTAGGTATATTTCAGCCCTCGTTGATTACGTGAAAACACTAAAGCTCTACCTCCTAGTTTGTACTTACTATTCTACTGGAGAAACTACTTTGTATTTTAGTTTAAAAAACAAATAGTCTGACTTGACTAAGTGAATGTTACCATAAGATGATTTAATCGTGTACAGACTCCAAATACACGCATAAATTTAAAAAAATCTTTTCTTCGTGGAATCGAATCGAAAACAAAATCTACAGACGGACGCATGTCGAACTTGAGGTTGTACAAATGTGTCTTTATATATTGGATTACAATTTTTTTATGTCGATAACTGATAAACGATCATATAATGTGGTCACTGCCACCCATGGTTATCCGTAACAAAGCGAGATGTCAACAGAAGCGACTTTCTACTCGTAACTGGCTCTCCAACACAGTCTGAAACACATAACAATATTTCAGGATTAATTTTAGAATAGGAGAGAAATAACCTTACACGCATTCACGAATACTTTTAGAGTATCCTAAAGGACGAGCACAGCGACTTAAGCGTCATGACATCGTTCGTTGTTCGCTGTCAGCAGAGTACACTTCGAGCAAGGAAATTTGACCTGTACACTCAAGCATGGATTACATTATTTAAATATTAACACTATTGATTGTTTGTTTTTTAAAATTCAATAGCCCGGTCGTCCTCTAGTGGGCATTATACATGTAAAATCAAAATTGTTTACTTGGGGGATTTATGAGTCGAAGTCTCAACATTGCTTGAAGAGTCTATTACGTAAAATAAACGAGGCAAGTTTAGGTGATTTCTATTGAACTACCACTCTTTTACTAATATCGTGTTAAAAGGCATTTTGAATGCTTTCCTTTCGACTGATTACGTATCGATCATATCCATTACTGGGGATGAATATTGGCAGCTAAGCACTGATTATTTATTACCTTGCTTGCTCATTCATTAAATAAATAAATAATAAATAAACGTTCACACACTCACACCCCCGCACTAGGATTCCCTGTGTGGCATGGACATACACAATTATCACATCACAAACACCCATGACCCGAGAACAAACATTTATCTGTCACATAAATATCTGCCCCGGCCGGGAATCGAACATGGGACCCCACGCTCGGCAGGCAGGGTCACTACCAACTGGGCTACGAGGTCGTCATCAACTTGGCTATAATCATTAAAAAATAGTTTATGTACCTTAATTCACCTTCCATACGCAAATAGCTTGACATAATTTAAATCAATAGGTCACATTTCTGTTTTACTCTGCTAATCAAGGCTTTCTTAGCTACTAACAATTTACCTTATCCTTAAATAGTAACGTTAATTGAAATATTTTTATTCAATAAATAACTTTCGTTTTATATGCAGAGTAAATCTCTATTCTATTATTATTATCCTAATTCTATTGATTAGATGAGATCTTTATAATAAAAAAGAAGTAAAGTTTTTACTATATTACTAGCTGACCCGACAAACATTTTTTTTGTCATATAAATTATTAATTACATATACCGCTAATTATAATAATTTTACTAAAAAACCATATCAATCCCTAAACGCAATAGAGTGTTTAATATTTTTTGTTATCCCATCTTTAGCTAACACAAAAAAACTGGATGGTTTGCCCACTCGAGAGCATGCACGTGTAATTGTTCGTGTGAAAAACATAGTGTGATATGAATTAATGATAAATTTATTTGAAAATAACACTGAAATAGTAAAATGATAATTGTAAACTTCACTATTACGATTGATGCACAAATAATAATAATAATGGCCGAAAACTGTAGGTAGTGAGAAAAGAGATCTCATCCCTACTCCGTCCAGATTACTGGGTCAGAAGTGATACCGGTAGACGCCTGGTGGGAATAACTATTCTAGTGATAAGTAAATAGTTATCGACCTGGGTTGAAAATTACTGATATACTAATATCGCTGTTAAAACATAAGGGTTGATGGTAGAAGGGTGAATATTTTGGGTTGTATGTATTTTTAATGCTACATCATAAAAATATAAAAATAAAAAAAATTGAACAAAAAATTATTTAGGGTGGACTACCCTTATCACTTAGGGGTATAAAAATAGATAACAACCTATTCTCAGACCTACTGAATATACATATAAAATTTCATCAAAATCGTTCAAGCCGTTTCGCAGGAGTATGGTAATTAAAACTGTGACACAAGAATTTTATATATTACAAAATAGTTATGTATGTTCCTCGTTATATAACTAAATAATCCAACATTTGTTATACTAAAGTTAATGGTTCTTAATAACGGATACAAAAACATTTTACCAGATTTAACCAATAGGTACCATACTTTACGGTTATAGTTTAACAAACAATTTTGCGATTCAATAAACTATATAGAATAAAATACAGATGTGTATTTGTTTCAGCCTTGCGTCTTAATGTTGTATATACATTTTACATCAAGATTGGACATTACAAGAACTAATGTCATAGGTACTAGAAGCATCTAATAAGAACAGAAAGAATCCGATTCCCATTCTATCCGCTACACATTTAACGGACGTTTCTAACACCAGTCAATATCGATATAAAGACAGACAATTTGCTACTATTTACAAGACGATGAGGCAGCACATTTCTTTATTTCGATTCGATTGAGACATCTACGGGGAGTTCAACTGCTTTGCGGTTCAAAAATAAATTTGCTCTTTATTTTATTTACAGCGTTATATTTTGTATTTACTGCTGTTGTTCCATAAAACCTATTCTTACGAGTACGTAGAACCTTTTTGAATTGTGAATTTGGATCCCTCTGGAGCTCTGACTTTGAGCTTTAACTTTAGTACACTACTAAGTTCACAAATATTATTATGTTTTTGTGTTATACTAGCAGGACATTATAGTATATGGTAGTTATTTCTTTCAAATGCCCCCTTTTATGTCGGTATCCTACAAACTCGTTCACGGGTAACCTGATGGTAAATGGTGACGTCGGTTGTCGGATGTTTATAATACCGAAAACATCACCAACACGTTGCCGGGTAAGAAGAAAGCGAACGACCCGTGCAGGAGCTGTCCTATACATCCGCTTATTGTTACCATGGGATTTTATATGACTAATTTTATATTTAATAGAAAAAGTTGAGTTACATAAATTGATTTAATAACAACAAATTTTTAATAATAAATCAATCAACTCTTTTATTTATAATATAGCCAAAAAGTATTAAATAATACGATTTTAAAATTGCAATGCGGTTGCTTTCGTTTAATTCTAGTAATATCTGGCCTGGTGGTAAAACAAAGCAAGTGATTAATCTCCGCTGTATTAAGGTAAGTCTTGTAGATTTATTCTAGAGCTATGTGATGTGTGGCCGATGGTAGTGTGACCTATGAGTTAAAATGTCGTTGAACCTCCGATGCGTTCGATTGGAAGTAAACTTACAACGATTGTTTTTTTTTGTCTGGAACTCTTTGCTTCATACTATCGATTTCATTACAAAACATTGTCCTTGTAAACATTACGTTTTTATATACATTGAGGTAGTAACCACCAAGGACGACGATAATTTTTTTGGTTGGCATAAAATCATTTTGAACATTTCCAATCCGTCTATTTTATGTTTCAGAAGACTTATTAAATATGACAGAACCTTTGACTGCTCTGGCGCTGTAATTTTTATATTCTACCGATATACAACTTAAAAAAAGACTCGATTATATGCATATCTTATTTTTGCATTTTTATTTCATTAATAATAGACAGTCGCTTCGTTTCTGCGTCACAACTATAGAACATCCTCATTGGATAAATCCTCATTGAAAATGATATAACGCGCAGATGAAACCTCCTCGTGCGAGTTGATTATAAGATTAAAAGTGGAAACAAGTGATCGACTGAATTAGGCTTTGGGTGCGACCGATCAGAATTTCTTAACTACCATACCGTGATATCGATAAGATAGCTTTCCATTTTGCAATTACTAACTAATGTACTATTTGAATTGCGCACATTCAATACCATAAATGTCAAGTCATAATTATGTATTTGATTATAAATAAATTAACCTTAGAATAAAATTATTCAATTAATATTTTTTACATTCTATGTTTTGATATTTTCACATCAACCGTGTTTCACATTTTCTGGGTCATCTCAGTTTAAAATAATTTTGTATTCTGCAATGAACAACGAAACTCGTACAGTACTTAGTAACCGTCATTGCGATGAAAGATAAGCTTGAAATTTATGATTTTCTTATTGTTCTCACTTTAAGAAAGAACTTGTGTGTTGTAGATAACTTATATAGTTTAGTATAAAAGTTACCTTGAAAGTGCCAGAGATTACCTTATCTACATTACAACTACTAAAATATCTGATCGTACACCGCTTCACAAGCGCCGAGACATGCTCGCACGTGTTTCTTTACGACAACAGACGACAATAAAACATCAAGATCTTTTTGCCGCCCGTCAGCATCCGCAAACTGAAATGAATACGTGACGAACCGCCATACCCGACATACCCTCATGCTCCTTATGCTATAATTAAAAGAGATTTCCTCGGTTAATGGCCACTTAATTTTTGTATATTGTCTGGAGTCGCCCAGTGTGATATATTAATGTGTCGTTCGAAACTGCTACAAATATGATTAGCGTTCGCTTAAATGAATTACACTTTAGTTTAATTATACCTCTCGGAGAGGACGGGTTCCTTGATAAATATCAAGTGAAATCTTGTCAGTCGTTCGAACGTAAAGAAGTTTTGCCGGCTCACCGCTTTTAATGGCTTAAAAAATGGAATGGCCTAAAAACTTAGCTAATTTTTGCTTTTTTAAAGCTGTCTTTGTTTGTATTGATTGGGAAACATCTTCTAATAAAAAAAAAACTAAACTTGAAAGCATGACTAATAAATAATTACGTTACATAAAACGTTATAAGTTTTTTCGTTCACTATGACGCGATTGCTCACTGTACCAGAATACTATACTTTTCATCTAGTTGCAGGAGTGAATACCCCAGTTAACTTCAAAATCGTATTTCAAAAGTAGACAATAAATTTAAATAAATAAACACAAAGGTAACTTGCCATTATATTTATCTAACTGCTATTGAAAGTGTATACGTGATTTGAAATGGTATTGACTCAAAAATAGTTAGTCATGGACACCTATCAGCGGCTTTAACTACAATGCTTTGTAGAGTCGATCACAAAAGTCACGCTTAACGTAAGAATTGAGTTAGAACGCCTCAATTGGTATTGTGACATCGTAACCTTTAAAATCAGCGTTCAAAACTTCAAAGAAATCAAACATGTGGTATAGTGTAGTATAACACTAGTCTCACGTCTTATTGACATCCACATTACATTTCTGATTGTTTTAGGAAATGTTTTACCAAAATTACTCATTATATTAAGTTGATGATCGAATTTGTGAACCATATACGGTTTTGACTGAACAACCTAGACAATATATACTATGCGGGACCTTAAACGGATTGGAATATGTTCAATTGAAATACAATTTATGCTAGTCGTTTAATAAAATACAGCTAGGTTGGATAATGTACACAAATGAGACATTAGCTCAATGTTGTCACAGCAGCTAAGAGACAACTATAAGGATAGAATTGTATTCCTATCTTTAGATAGACAACTAAGCGACTCTAGTCGCTTGCAGATTTGCTTGCAGATGTATTATAAGTCCTAACCTAAGCACTGAGATTGAAAGCATCCTTTTGAAACGAAATTTCTTTTCGCTCTATCCGAAGTCGATTACAGAATTTCGAGATATATTGCTAATGCAGATTCCAAAGTACTGAGACGAAGTGCAATTTTTTGGAAAGAATTTATTTTCGTACGTTTCACAATACTATTTAGCGGAGTACAGCCAGCCAAATAAAAACATAAAAAAACGTTCACAGCCTGACATATAGGTATGCATAAATACAGATTGGCAAACAGTAACATCTTACTGAGTATTACTTTTTTATATGTTCATACATTTAACGCTATATATTTATAATTATTAATAAATACATGTTTCAATGAATTTCTTAGAGTGAAATTTTATTTCAATCCCATTTGTTAATATTTCCGTAATTTAGATTTAAGCGTGCCTACTCCCTCTTACGGGGTCACATGAACGTCACAGTTTCGTATGATATCCTTAAGTGCACACGAAAAACAGACACGTAACTTAATAAATGGTCACAGTTCCCTCTTAATTAAGGAAACGCCAGAGGAACATAAGAACACTTTCCCGGTAGTTATAGCTGGAAATGCTGTATGTAACATTTTGCCGTTAACATTCACCAATCCATCTACCAACTGCGCCTGCAGTTGTTCAACTCGATGGATCACTTATTATCGATATAAGATATCAGGCTGTAACACAAAACTTAAGATATTTATGAGTTTATCACATGACTCATGAATCCATAATAAACGCAAATATTAAGCGTTCATACACTTACACCCCCGCACTAGGTTTGTCTGTGGTCTGGTTGGCATTTATGTATGCGATTATGACCTCACAAAGACTCATGACCCGAGAACAAACAATTATCTGTCATATATATGTTTTCTCCCACCAGGAATCGAACCCGAGATACCACGCTCGGCAATCTCATCAAATGAACTCCTATGTAATTTTGTGTCATTACTTGTGTTCCAGGATGCCTCGGCGCGCTTTCGGTGGGGGTGGCGCTGGCTCTGTCGCCTGTGACAGTGGCGCTATGTGTGCGGAAGTCTACTCGAGTCACTGCTGTAGTAGGCGGGCTGGTAGCAGCGTTGGGCTGCCTGTTCACCTCTTTCGCCACTCAATTTCACCAGCTGTTCTTCAGCTACGGTAAGTCGATAACATTTACTCAAAATAGAGCGGGGATCCGTCGTCCATCCAGGATTAAATCAACATCACTTAGATAGAAATAATAATTTTAAAAACAATAATATCATAAACGTTTATACATAATTTTGGTTAGAAAACACAAAATGCGTGTCTTGAAACCTTTTTTTTCGGCTAGTTAATAAATAAGAAAATAAATTGTCCAGCTATAATGAATGTTGCGCATATCACACATCAATATCTCAAATGTTTGCACAGCCCAGCCCGGTTTTTTTTATGTAAAAGGCGGGCAAACAGGCATACGGTTCACCGTCACCGTCGCCTATGGACATGTGCAGCATCCAAGGAGCTGCAAATCCGTTGCCGACCTTAAAGAATTCGATAGACACTCTTTTTGAAGAACTCCATATCATAACGCAAAGGGAATGCTTCTGGAGGAAGGTTGTTCCAAAGCTCGCAGGTTCGTGGCAGGAAGGACCAAGAGAAACGAGCGGTAGACGACTGTCACGAGTCGAGGTGATGTGGATGGAACCGCAACCTTTCCCGGGTGGTGCGATGAAGGAAGGCTGATGGGGGCACTATGTTGAAAAGTTCTTCGGAAAATTCACCATAGTAAAGACGGTAGAGGACACATAGAGAGCCTACGTCTCTCCGAATCCTTAATACGTCCTTTAGGCCGTCCGTAAGATTGGGATCGTCGACAATTCGAACGGCGCGCCACTGTATGGAGTCAAGAGGGCTTAGTTGGTAACTGGGTGCACCAGCTCAAAAATGAGAGCAGTATTCCATATGTGGTCGAACCTGGGTCTTATAGAGCAGCAGGCGCTGCTTCGGCGTGAAGTACTGTTTCGCCCTATTCAGTACACCCAGTTTTCTGGAGGCGAGTTTAGCCTTCTTCTGCAGATGATCCCGGTACTGCACTTCGTTCGAAATGTAGACCCCCAAAATCCTGATACTTTTACTGATGGTGAGAAGCGTGTTTTGAAGTTTCAGCGCCAAGATAAATGGAGTTATTTTTACAGAGAACGCACAGACTTGTGTCTTCGAGGGATTGAATAAGACTAAATTTCATCGACCCCAGTCCGAAACCCGCTCCAGAGAGAGATCGATTTCGGACATAAGTCTGGTTCTATTGTCCTCAAGGACCGGGAGGAATTTGCGCAACCCGAGTAATGTGCATCACCCGTACTGTTATCTGCATAGCAGTTTATGCTAGAGATTTGTTGTAGCATTTCATTGATATGCAGAATGAACAGCGTGGGGGAAAGCACCGAACCTTGGGGAACGCCAGCATTAATGAATTAAGTGTCAAAGCGTTGACCGTCGGTAACGACCGAGATAGAACGTTCGGACAAAAAACTGGCTATCCACCAGCACAACCTCTCGGGCAGGCCGTATGATGGTAGCTGCCATAGAAGGGCTCTTTACCAGACCCGATCAAACGCCTTGGAGATGTCTACGCTTACAGCCAACGCCTCTCCATGATCCTCAGTGGTATGAGCCCAGTTATGGACGAGATATACCAAGAGGTCACCAGCTGATCGACCATGACGGAAGCCATACTACCTGTTGCAGATCAACTGGTGTTCCTCCAGGTATCAACTTAATTAAGATTTACATTTAGGTAACCGCTAACGTTTTAACGATGGAAATCCTGAATAAAATATAATTTATGGTCATGAAAATCATCCGAGTGTAATTGATAAATACGAGGGGTGATCCAAAAGTAATGATAATCAGTAATAAATACAATGAATATGATAATAAAAGAAAAATATTTTTCGACATAGTCTCCTAACAAGTCTATACATTTAGTCTCTTTTCTAAACCTAGAATTCCCTTAGAAAAAAAATCTTGATCTTGACCCTCAAAAAATTCCTCAACAGCGGCCATCACGTCGCTATCGTCGTCAAATTTCTTGTCCCGGATGTGTTCCTTGAGCCGAGGAAAGAGAAAAAAGTCACTGGGGGTTAGGTCCGGCGAATAGGGGGGGTGTTCCACCAATTCAAAGCCCGCTTCTTGAATGGCAGCCATGGCAACTGAAGCTTTGTGAGTCGACGCGTTGTCTTGATGAAACAGCACTCCAGCCCGCAGTTTGCCACGCTTTTTCTCCTTGATAGCATCCCGCAATCTTCTTATTTGTTCTGCGTTGTAGAAGCCCGTACTAGTGGCTCCCTTTTCCAAATAGTCC
Source organism: Megathymus violae (assembly GCA_003671415.1). NCBI lineage: Eukaryota > Metazoa > Arthropoda > Insecta > Lepidoptera > Hesperiidae > Megathymus > Megathymus violae. The sequence continues at coordinate 1,762,889 of PDGT01000040.1, read as the reverse complement.
ACCAGAACAATTCTTTTAGCGTCCCATAAAACGGACGCCATAACCTTCCCTGTTGAGCTTGACACTTTGAATTTCTTCGGCGTCGCTTCGTCGGCTCGTTTCCATGTCATTGACTGTTGTTTGGTTTCGGGATCATAGTGGTGGATCCATGTCTCGTCCATGGTCACAAAACGTGTCAAAAAATTCTCCTTGTCCGATTGGAACTTTTCGAGATTTGCTTTCGAAGTATCGACTCGTTTCTGCTTTTGTTCGTCGGTTAACATTCTCGGCACCCAACGCGCGGAGACTTTTCTCATATGCAATTCGTTCGTAATTATTCTTTAAATATTGCCCTATGAAAACCCTGTGACCTCAGCTACATGCCTGATAGTCAATCTTTTATGGGCCAATACAATTTCTTCAACTTTTTTCACGTTTTCTTCAGTGAGGGACGTGGATGGCCGTCCTTCCCGATGTTCGTCTTCTGTCGATGTTCTTCCCAGCTTAAACTCCTCTACCTAGCGTGCAGCTGTGGAATATGGAGGGGAAGAGTACCCTAATGTTTCCACTAAGTCGCTGTGTATGTCTTTGGTAGACATTTTTTTCAGGCAGAGGTATTTAATGACAGCTCTGATTTAATTTTTTTCCATTTTGAAGTTCACTTCCCACAATTTCGTATTCAAATGAATATAACTCTCGGGAATCATGACCTATTTAAATGATTTTTTGTACCTGACCTAATGGATACCTAAGTGATTAGAAGACAATAAATTATTATTATTCTGTGCACTGGAAATAACCGATTATCATTACTTTTGGATCACCAATCGAATTTAGTAACTTCGGATAGATGTTTCCATAGATGTAAGTACTTTTTTACCAATTTCATCTTAACAATTTTTATTTTATCCGTCATATTTAAACCTCATCTAGTATCGGGGTATTACTTAATTTAGTAATTTTATGTAATTAACTTAATTTAGTAAATTTACTATTTCTGTGAATAAAAACTAGGTCGATAGTACAAAATATTTCAATCGTTTCTAGTGATTCGATTGGTCCTGTTTCAAAATTTCGAGTTTTGGTCACCAACTTTAGTTAGTAGTAACTTTTAATTAGGAGAGTTGCATACCACGAGTTCTCCATAATATTCTTAAACGTATGTGAATTCTGGCAATCCGCACTTGGCCAATGTTCATATTATTTCATATTCGTATAGTCTTTACCTTTCACATTATTAAAGATTTGATTTCACACATATGTATAAACACCAATTTTACTATTATTATAACGTGCGGGGATGTTTGCGTTTTTAACCCTTTCTTCAATACCGAAAAGATTTTTTTTGTGCGTTATATTGGTTGTAGAAATTTCAACCAAAACGGTTTTTAGTCACTTATGAGAATAATAATATCTTATGAAATTACTGTACATAAACAAAACAAACAATTGCAATGTTAATCTGCTTAAAATCGTACCGCGCAAGAGTGCAGTTTAATTTATATGATGCGATTCATATCCGCTGCTCATTTTAACAGACATCAAAGGTATCCATTTATTGGCTCCGAGTAAACAAACGGATATTTAATTTAACTACCGAAGATTAAAAATAAAGTCACGGCTTCGTATATTTTGATGATTTCATCGCTTTTGAATAAACCCTGAAGCAAAGTAAATCATCGTTCGCCTTTTGAAGCGAATCTTTATACGTATATTGTGAATTTATCTTTTGGATTCGTTATATATATATATATATAATTATGATAA
>PDGT01000040.1:1611324-1758628 GCA_003671415.1 Megathymus violae | reverse complement strand
GAATACTTGACAGTCAGTAAATTAGGAGTAATTTAATTTTATTAAGAAAAATAATTTAACCTAAAACGACTGACCGGGCTTCCATCACGGAAGGCAGGGCCGAGACTGAAATATCAGTGCTGTGCTCACGTGCGGCTTAAGCTGAGGCTGGGCCCATTCGTAGCTCAATACGCTGCAGCACGGACATTTCATGTTGTATTTAAGTTTAGTTTAGCACATACTTAGGGTGTAACGTTATTGTGTTTTCTTTTCTCTGTTTTTTGTGTATTTTATTATGTTCAGCTGCGGCTTTAGACTACGAATAAACTTTTTTTTTCATTTCATTTCATTTCATAATTATTTATTTGAGGTTAGTTCAGTCTTAAAAACATTTCCAGCTTATTTATGTTAATAGCTGGTAGACTAACAAAAGTCAGTATATGGTAAACCTTGTCCTAGCAAATTTGTAAAATTGAGAGCAATAACCCAACTTAATCCGACGTTCCTCGTATATAGTGAGGATTTTTACACCAGCAGCTATCTACAACTATTCTTCTGTAATTTACCGTGTAATATGCATATTTTGGGTTGCAATGTTGGAAAGCTAGTCAAGGTTTATCGCTTATCTTTTGGCCGGTACTGCATCAATAAGGCACCAAAGATGGTAATGGGAACGACTTTATTAAAACAACATTTAATGAAATTATTTCTATCAGTATATAAGAAAATATTTGTACTCCACGTGATATAATAAATAATAACAGTTTTTGTGTTAAAATACACCAAGCCCTCTATAAACCGCTTTATTTGATTAGGTCGATGAGATTGCAAACAACGCAATGCATTTGAAAACGGAAGCATTAGGGGTAGAACTTTCATAGCATATGAACAAGGATCAGCATTATCTTCAATGTCTTTTGTTTCTCACATTGCGATACCAGGATTACTATTACAAAAACAGCTTCTACACGGTAGGTATTATTATCCAACAAACATTCCGATTAATCATTTATTTTTGGTTTTTAATTATTTATTCTACTTCATTTACGTAAAATCAGAATTTTTTATTTGTTTACCGGCTATAAATAAATAAACGCTCACTCACTGAAACCCCTGCATTACGATTGCCTGTGACATGAATATATACGAATGACACAAAATAATACCTAAATATTAATCTATCGATCGTGAATCGAATCCGGTAACCTAATACGTAAGATTGACCAACTTAATTTGAGGTTATCAAATATAATAATAATCGCTTGTAAAATACATACTGTTTTTACAACCCTTTCAGAAGGGGGCCTGAGACGTATTCTACGCGGCACCCAGTATCAGAAATTTGCCAACTGAATGATAAGGATAATAAATCATTAATGATAGCTGTCTAACAATACCAGACAAACAACAAGTTTTCCAAAGAACGAACTGTCTCGGGAAATTTTGACACTTAACGGTCATTTATGAATTTTAGACCGCGCCCGACAACTTTGCTGTCAATTACTACCAACAAAAGCATTCAACCAAACTCATGTCTTCTAAAAATTTGAAGGCATATGTATTTTTTTTTCATTTAATTAAAAATTTGTACGACTTTAATGCATTGTATTGTATTTTTATGGGCAGAATAAACAAACCTGCTTTAATATTTCAAATCGGAAATGAAATTTCCAACTGAAAAGCGGATATTAATAATAATCGATACATATATCCACGTTCATAATACTAAGACATATCTTACGTGCTTTAATTCCATACGAGAAATGAACTTCATTGAAATTCTCTTCTCATCTTACTTCAACACGGACTATTAAATTAAAATCATTCGTCATACACCAAACAAATGTAAGTTTCGTTTGCATATTCTGATAAGCTGTGATATCCTGGAAGCTTCCCCTCTCCCGTGTTCGCTGATGACAGTTATATTAGGAATTGAGGTCAGAAACATTTAGATACTATACCCGTCAGCTTGGCCTCGATATCCTGTGGTGTTGAAGAAATATAACATCGCATAATATTATCGTTAGGTAAATATTAATTTAAAATATGTATACCTATTTAGTATATTGATTTAGAATATTCTGAAGTACCTACACGATATTTTTAAAGTAACAATCTATGCTAATATTATAAGGCGTGTGCCAATTTTGTGAGTTTGTATATATGCAGAGGGTAATCTCCGGAACCACAGTACCTTTTGATTGTTTTACCATTTAAAATGTACATTATTCTGGTTGGACAAAATATATAATTATTTTTTTAATACGAAAGTGCAGTACAAAATTCAATAACAAACGTTGTTGCTTCAGATTCGTTTCCTTTCGTTTTCTCAGTACCTATTCATCATTTGAAATCAATGTTATTAGTGTGTCAATTATAACAAAAATTGATTATTGAAAATCGTATATTATTATAATTGATTTATCTTAGTAGAGCCAGGCTTAGTTTAGTAATCATGAGTGACCCATAGTTTATTTCATGTTCTAGAATAGATATCATAATGTCGGTAGAGCAGCAAGGTATTTCTCACACGATACATTAGAATATTCCCTGTATATTAATAAAGATGTCAACGTGAAAGAAATACTAGCGCTTTTTGCGTGCTATAATAATATTTTGCATACGAAAAACAACTGAAAATTATTTACGGTAATAAGAACTGGATAATACAGAGATAACTACATAGTTTTGTTGAGCATAAATTATAATAAATATTTGACTCTGCTGTGAGCCTCTAAAAACCAAAGATGAAAAAATTATTAAAATTTAAAGCCATGGGTACAAAATGCTTTAAATCGTTCTCACAAAACTAAACTACCATAAATCCAATTAGTGCTCTTTTATGTCGAAGTAATTATCCTGTAAATTACAGGCACAGTGGTCGGTGTTGGTGTGGGTTTGACGCGCGATTGTTCGACGTTGATGGTAGCACAGTATTTCAAGCGGCGACGAGAGCTGGTGGAGATCTTCATAGTGAGCGGCAGTGGTCTCGGAATTGCCGTCATGTCCACCTTTATCAAAGGCGCTATAAGGTGAGATAGTAACCCATACTCATTGCCGCCAATTTACTAGAATTACCACTAAACACTACAAATACGAGGGGTGATCCAAAAGTAATCAGTAATAAACACAATGAATATGATAGTTAAAAAAAAATTTTTTTTCGACATAGTCTCCTAACAAGTCTATACATTTAGTCCATCTCTTTTCTAAACCCAGAATTTCCTTAGAAAAAAAATCTTAATCTTGACCCTCAAACAATTCCTCAACAGCGGACATCACGTCCCTATCGTTGTCAAATTTCTTGCTCCGGATCTGTACTCCTCCTCGTATCCTAATGGTAAAAATACCTTCAATTTTTCTAGACCACAAATTGGACATGAACACTGGGGCATTACATTTAAATTTGCCCTCTCTTCGCTTTGAAAAACACGATCTTTGCGTTTAAAAATAGTAAATGCACCCAAAACAATTGTTACTCATGTTTTTCAGGCGTTTTAAACATTATTCATGACACCTTACACTTGATTCTTCTAAAAACTATTTATTCACGGTCAACATCAGATATTCATGATTTTTATCCTTGAAGCCTAATGTTCACCTCCACCGCTGTAAATAACAACATATTACGTTATCTCTGTTCTAGCGTGCAGTTAAGAATTGCGTGTTGTCCACTTAATTAACCTAAGTTAAGCTTAATAATTGGTAAATCACTCCCTTAAGGCATTATTAACTGGAATCATTTAAAGTCTTCATAATATCTAATGCTTGCCAAATCATGATTATGTTATCTCAACGTTTTATGTAACATTTTTTCATATTGCAGAGCAATAGGTTGGCGTTTAGGACTACAGGCGGTAACAGGAGTCGTATTTGTAACGTTTATCCTTGGCACGTTCTACCGATCGGCATCTCTATACCATCCTCAGCGAAGAGCCATACTACATCTTAAGAACCAGAACAAAATTAAACGGAAAATGAAAGACAGAAATAAATCTGATGACCGCCAGCCGTTTTTTGACTTCTCGACTTTGAAATCTAAGACTGTTAGAATTTTGCTCATGTCGACTGGAATATCCGCTTTTGGTATAAATACACCGATATTTTACCTGGCTTATCACGCTGAAGAGGAAGGTAAGTATTATTTTATAAGTACTGAAAAATTTGTCTGTAGTATACTTTAAGCAAATACAATTCTTTGGTACTTCTGAAGCAAATAGATGCTTCGATTCCTATTGCGTTCAGAATTTCTAAGTCTAAATAAGTATTTTTATAATAAGACTAACGAGAAAATGGTGTACTTGATAGTCAGTTACAAGTACCATCGCTAATTGAAATGGACACATTGCACGTGGATATTAGTCATAGGTAATTGCCGGGAACAAAGTAATTGGACCAATTGTCAATTTTTTCCGTAACTATTAGTTATATTATCTGTTCGTTTGGAAGATATAAAATTTTTTCAGGTCTGGGTGATACGGCTGAGTTACTCCAAGCATACTTAGGTCTCGCTTGGGCAGTCGGCTGTGCGGCTTTTGGTCTTCTTGTTCGGCAGAACTCTGCAGAATGCCGTATCGCACGTCAGTACCTGACCCAAGCCGCAGTCTTCATATGTGCATTAGCTACCATGGCTCTTACGGCGGTGGAAGGTTCATATAGAGGATATGTGATGTTCGCATGGGTTTACGGTAAGTTCGTTGTGAAAGACCAAAACAAATTATGAAAATTCAAAAGATTACCAAGCTGGTTTCGATCTATCAGTGATTTACCGCAGAGCACGGATCTTGTCATTATTCACGATGCATGAAGAATATTATCTATTGAATATATAATACTATTTACAGTCTCTGTGCGTGTTATAATAGCGATGATCTCTAAGAGGCATGTTATTGACGCTCTCGACATTTATGCCCATACCAGTCATCTTATCAGTAAGATGTCCAAAGATTAATAGACCCATCATACAAAAATGAAACATCTTTGCTTCACAACAAAATTTTTAGATTTGCATCAATTTGTAACACATATTCAAATAAAAATTATAGGAATATTCTGCGGCGGTTACCATTATTCGTTGAAGATGTATACATACGAACGGGTGCGATCACGAAATTTCGCACGGACGTGGGGCTTTGTACAATGCTCGCAGGCCGTACCCATCGCTATTGGAGTCCCGTTATCAGGTATTAACTTTTATTTCAGTTCTTGAATATTCGTGCATAATATTAGGCCACAGATTATATACTATATTAACATTATAAACACCTATTTAAAACTTTAATACTTTAAATAATGTCAGATATAAAATGACCTGATAAATATTTGTGTTGTAATTATGGCTTTGTGATGTTTATTGTATAGGTATATCCATGCCACCCGCAACGTAAAGTATCCTAGTACAGAGGTATTAGCGTGTGAACGTTCATTTATTAAATTGGTTTTTTTTACCTTTTCTTCACAGGTTGGTCAAAATCTGCGTAGTTACCACCCTAGGATAGCTTGTGTTCTCGTTAACTAAACTCTTCTCAATGATTTTTTAAGACAGATTTTAAAAAATTTAGAATGAAAAGTAAAATTGACAATTTCTAATGTGTTCAAAAAGACCCATGTCGAAAGAGAAATTACGCCAATGTTACCAAATACCTACCATTGTATACAGATTTCAAATTACTGTTTCCAGGGTACATAAACGTGGGATGTGGGGGCAAGGCGGGCTACTACTTCAGCTCAACGTGCTCACTGATCGGCTCATTGTCACTCTTCTGCATCGACCTGCATCGTCGGAGCGTTGCACACAAACACACCAAGTTAAAACTGTTTTTTTGACTTGTATTATCCGACAGAACACATAAGGATCACGTGATGTTAGACAATCACCATCGATTCACGTGGCTCTAAAAGCATTAAAGACGTATTGCGAGCCAGTAAGAAATCCACTTGTAATATACTGCAACCGAAACACATTTAAAAATTTCACATCACATCACGATTGATTATAGACGGTCCTGGAATCGTTTTCTCATCTTATCCGTAGGGTGTCATAATACCTAGTACATAGTCAGCGTAATAGGAAAAAGTTCGCGAGGAGAACGCTGCAGTAATCTTTTACATCCCTTAAACGAATTGCTGATCGGATACAAGCAAATCAAATTGCCATTACTCAAAAGTTTTTTTTAGTTTTATGCTCCTACCTAAATTATTATTTACCTATTGTACCTAATTAACAATCGAATTAAAGCTATGATAGACGTAAACAGGACGATGCCTTATAAGCAACAAAGTAGCATCGATCATGCCTGCAGAGTAACGTGTTTCAGACTGAATCCTCTGCGAACGATAATTTTCTAAGATATATATTAGTTGACCTGAATTCATCAACCATTACCAATTTTAGGGCGACGCTTTTTGTGTATCTAACTGCTACATATAAAATGCTGTTTGCATATGTCTTTGTTGTAGAGAAAATGGCGGTACCGCACCATGTGAGTCAACCTGCGGACCGCCACTCCGCGGCCGGGAGCGGCGCACCGCTACAGGTGCGGCCACCGCTTTAGGTAATATTTACATACTTATGCTTTTCGTAGTAGTATTTTATTTTATTTACACGATATATATGTTAACCAGAAACACAGCCACTAATGACTAGTTGAACATATCGTTACTATATATGCAAATAGTAAAATTGTAACTGGTCAAAATCTGTTCATTACATAATTTTGAAAATTTTAGTTTTATCTATCTGTCTGTTAACGTATTAAACGTAAACAACTGAATAGATTTAAATGATACTTAGCATTTCTGGTCATAAGATTAGACAAACATAATTGTCAATGTTATCTAATTCTATAGTAATAAACATACTGTACGGAGCCGAATCTTTACATTAAATATTTTTCTGGAAATATTTGTCTGTCCTTGTCTGAGACCACGTATCATACTCGTAGTAAAAACATTGATCAGATTTAGATGGTACAGGGCATATTGGTATGACTTTTCCCTTAACTTTAAATGACTTTTCCCGCAGGATAGGAATAAAAGTTACTATGAACATTCTGTTAAGAAGGCAATAAATGAAACTATAATTGCCTGGCTGAAGCTATTATAATTAATAAAAACATTAATAATTCACAAAACTTAAAATAACCCATTCCTAAAATAATACAGGTGTTATTACTAAACGGAAGGCGTAGGTTTTTATTTATTTATCGTCGGACCAGACTTTATAGGAGTTTATTTATCAACGTATGCCTAACTTTATAATTATGTTAAACAATGTTTAATCGATGGAATTATGATTCGTTTAGTCTCTTGTAACACTGCGGTTGAGAAAAGTTTCGCAATTTTTCTAGTGAATAGGACTAGTATAAAGACATCTCTTACGGAATTATTGAACGCAAGAACTTACATATAAACATCTTTAACATTACATCAGCGTTACATACATACATACAGCGATTTTATGCAATTCACTGCTGAAGCTTTTGTACTATTTTAGATACCTCATAATAAATCCATCAAGGATCTCAGTAAGGTACCAATTGATATTAATAGTTTTAGATATAGTCCTAAAATCTACTAGCGCGAGTTAACTCTGTAAAGTTCTAGGAGCAGAGTTAGTTGCACCAGGCAGAGCAGGACGCGATCTCTTGCTGGACAGCATCGGTCCCGGTAGCCTCGGCTCCCCGCCACCCAACGTGCCTCCGGAACTCACCTGCATCAGCGAGGAAGGAGGTCTAGACCTCGATTTGGACCTTGATATACCGGAGCATCTGCTCGAAGACTTGGACTGCGGTGGGGACTGTATCACTAGTTGTAATAAGGTATGCGGATAAAAATCAGAAAATACATTTAACTGTAACATGTATTATCGATTCTTTACTTTATATCGATATTTTTGTAACCTGTAGTAACGTTAAAATTAGCTATGGTTCAACGGGACTCGTGTAAAGTTCTTTCACTTGCCTGGCTAGCTTCTACCGTCCTAATTAATCGTGGCATTTTAAAATATTTCACGATGCTGTTAGACCCAATTAACAAACATGTGAACCATTTTTTTATTGACCAGCAATGCGTCAGTGGCCGTGGACTTATTTACCTTGTTACAATAAAAATATAACTTTTGGGAACTGTCAAAATTTGACGAGTATAACATTTTGTTTTATAATTTTTTTTAATATTAATACATTTAAAATATCTAAGAGGAACGCTTTATTAGACAGAAAAAGAATTACCTGTGCGAGTATAATCACAATAAACAGATGACGTCAAATAAAAAAAAAACATCTATGATCACATATTATACATATATTATATTAATATTATACATATATTATAATACTTAAAATCACTCAAGTATAAATAGAATTTATCAAATCATGTGGAGGTCTGAAATCGTTAATTTGTATATTTTAATTATTTGTACTAGCCCTTCTTATGAATAAACAATTAGGTATTGATCGTGCTACTGATCTAGCGATCTTATATCCCAATTGGTAGTGGCGTTGCCTAACGATATTCAATTTATATAGGTACTCGTATATTTTTTCCCCGCAGCAGGTGACATCTACGTCCAAGTGGGATTTTCCATAATTAATCATATACCTTTATTTAATACTATTTCACATTACAGGTAGAAAACTACTTAGTGCTCAGTGAATATGAAAATAATTTAATAGCTGAACTACCTAATTTAAACGAGCGTCGCGAGAGACGTTGGTCCATCATGGTAGCCAATTCAAATTCACCGCAAAAATCTCCAGAAAACGCAAACTCTCCAGACAGCCAGTCTGCCAAGTGGAAGAAAAAGTGCCATAATACAAATAACAGACTGATAACAGTGATCAACGAAGCGTCCTTGTAAACTTCTAGTGAAATAAAGCCGAGACAATAAGTAGCCAATAATAATTCGATTAATATGTACCATGACCTATTTAACCTCATAATTTATTTGATGTGTGTGTAAAGTAGAGCATTTGTGTAATATTTGAATTTTATTTATTAAATTATTATATTAAATATGACTTTTATTTCACCTGTAGGAAAACGATATCTAAACAAAGTCGAAATAAAACAATGTTTACAAGAGATTAGTTAAATATAATATTGTAACTTCAGTAATTATTATTAAAACTAGCGAATACTGCACCGAAAAATACAATTGGAACACAATATAGTAAATAAATTGTAATTAAATAATTGTTCATCATTGCCGCTGTGGAATGACAATGTCTTCTAAGAACTGGGCGAAACAGCGCATCGCTTGCAGTAACGCTGCGAGGAGTATAGAGAGAGACAAACTGACCAGCTTCTGACTCTCGGATCTAACAATTTCGTTGTTCACAGGAACTAAACATTGGCTCGAATCTACGCTAAGTATGCTTGAATTATCACAATCATTACTATACACATTTGTACCAACAACGTTACTATTGCTTACGTTAGACTTACTAACATCATTGACATTACATGCCAGATCTATCACAATAAAATCTGTATTAGTTAACAGGTTACCATCAAGGTCATCACTGGTTTCATCCAAAAGTAATTGGGATTCATCATCTTCAACAATATTATTATTAGTAAAATCGTTCGAACAACTTGGAATTTCATTCCAGTACACAACACACTGTTTTTCTTTACTTAGGCACTTATTTATTACATCCTGTTCATCTTCTACAACTGAACTTACATTTATAACTACATCATTATTATTATAAGCATTTCTGCTGCATTTCAATGAGTCGTCATTTTCACCCGATGACATCCCACTATCATTATCCACGGTCACTTCTTCATTACTTATCAATAAATTGTCATGAGTATGAGTATTGGTTTGTAAATTCGTTACAGCATTTAAATTGGTCTTATCGAAGCTGCCATATTTAAAAGGTTTAGAAGCTCTTTTTGTGGGTCGATCGCGTACCGTGCCCGAAGTGGGCACGGCCTCGGGTCAGGAGTACTTCACATTCTTCACATTTTCCTTTTTGACTCTCGAATTTGTGATTACTTCTTGCACCCCAAACAAACTATTCACATCGTCGATTGGCGCATTGTTCAAGGAACAAGCGTCATCTATCAGCATATCAGACCGTAAACCCTGAGAAACATTCAAATGCCTTAGTAATTAATATCAATTATTTCCTTACAATGACTATATAAAAACATTGGTAGATAGATTAGTATAAAACCACAAAGAATCCACACGTACCAGCTCGATATTGAATTTCTTACTATTTATAAGTATTAATTTTGTAATATTAATGCAGTAGAACTTTTAGCTCGCTTGTAGCGATTATGAAGAATGTACAACCCAGGTTCGATTCTTCGCCAGGACATTGATTTATGTGACAGATAAATGTTTCCTTGATTTACTTTTATATATTAATGCTATACACATCGAATATTACATTTTATGTGTACGAGTGTTATATTATTATCCTCTTACAGTCATTCTAACCTAAAATACATTTGTAGAAAAAGAAATGTAAGATTATACTACAACTTCCACAATGCGTTTAGTGACCTAGTTATATAGATTAAATAGAGGTATTAATTGTTTACTAACATGTATATCTACAACAAAAATCTCACCTCGGAAAAATACACATGGTCCTTCTCAAATGTCAGGATAAATATGCAGAACATAGCTGCCAACATGTAACTACATAAGCTCGTGATAACAAAACATATGTACACTCCAATGGAACTATCTGTAAAATTAACATCAATTATTCATTTTTACTAACACTTTATTTCATAGAATACTAAGATACATACAGTACTGAAAAGGGTGATAGTTTAGGTTAAAGTTGATTTAGTAGGTAGATAGGATAACAAACTACTAAATTCTTCAATTAGTAAATATGGCCATTAATATAATTAGATTACTATATTATGATTGACTAGGTAGATATCCTATCTACCTACTAAATATTCATAATAAAGCATAATGCTTTAAAATATTCTTAATATCTAAATAATGCCCTAAAATATAGCAATGAAACAAAAGAAAATCAAAATATACATACAATATTGGCCACTTTAGCTTTCGAAAATATCTTTAAACAATAATAGTAGCAAATACAACAGAACACAAATTTCTCGTATTTGAATAAGAATAATATTTGTCAAGTAAGCAGGTTAAGTTAAAAGGGGGTAACAAAGGGCTACCATATTTACCTCCAGGCAACAAGGATGTTACAATCCCGAATATTGCCATTACAACTAGGACGAGGAAGCTCACATTTGCAAGACATTGTCTAAGCACTAACACATTTTTTTCATAATATAACGTAGAAATATAAGTAGAAATGATGCACTGAAACATTAGGAAAAGCATGTGATTGTAAAAGTAGATAAAACAGCTACAATTTATAGAAATAGATATATTTTACTCTTAGATAAATTATATATAGTTATATAAAAGATCCAAGACATTATAATTATAACACAGACATACAATTTATCTAAGACATAGCTTTACATAATCTAACAATAAAAGCTGTAGCTTCATAATTTATTCAACATAATTGTGTAAAGATACAAGCTTGATAAAAACATACGTCTGGTTCCTATATTTAAATAAATCTTGACTTTTAGACACAGAAACCAAACATTAGGGCGGACAAAAAATATAAACTGTGGTGCATCTTTATCAATAAGCACAATTATTAGCTATATAAAAATAAGATAAACTAACCTGGACCCATAAATATAAGGTTCCAAATCCATATATGAATATAGTTAATGCCAAAAGAGAATGGTCATCCACCTGAACAAATGAGACATTTTATTTATTTATTATTTCATATGACCACTAGAAGAATCATGGGTTTTACAAACCATAAGAAAAAAAGTTAGACTCTTGAGTTATTTGATATACAGTTTTAATAAAACAAATACTAATTTAAATCATTGATTTTCAATATAGTTTAACATACGCAATAAAAACTTTATAATCAAATTTGAAATACATTATGAAACAAAAGTGACCCACATATCCAGCAGTATTTCAAATCATGAGCAACAATGGCCTTAATGACTCATGTTAATACCTTAATACCAATGCAACAATTACATCTGCTTAATGTAACAGGTGCTGTTATGAAATTGTTTTGTTTATTAAAAAAAAACATGTAGTAAGCTTTTTAAGAACTCTAGCTCATTAGATTTCATGAATAGTCGATCACTCATCAATCATTAGTCCCATACATAGAACAATTTTGTTATTCTTTTAATAAAAAGACTTTTTCTCTTGTATGAATATTTTCTAAATTTACATGAATTAATTTTGTACAGTGTGCCAGAGAATACCATTATAACAACTTGTGTCTTACATTACTTTTGATTAAGACTAAATAAAATGTTATAAAAATTACCATACATAAAACTGTCTAACAATATTATCATGCAAACATTAATTAATCATGTTTTTAAATTGTATCATACCTGATTTTACTTTATTATACTTTACCTTAAACAAGAATAAAAAGAGGTAAACCAGGAAGCCCAGTGATAAGAAAGCTGCTGAGAATGAAGAAATCCTATTTGCAAAGGATGTCACATTTGGATTTGGTGTTAGTGAACCTAGCACATGAATTTGCTGGTATCGGTCATAGATGATTTTGCCAGCTGAAAAAGATATTGTTAGTACACACTGAAGATTTGAATAGAGAACAATAAATGTTTTTTATGTTTATTTAAGTGATATAAGCAGGTATTTGTTAAGTTCAAAATAGTGGAGATTCTGTCAGTAAATTGTGTGCCTTTACCTATCCATACTGGAGCAGTAAGCTATAGCCTACCATTGGCCAGTTATAAAATGAAGCTGAGAAAATAGTGATATATATTTAACAATAGAAAATTATATTACATTTGCTTTATACTGAAGATCTCTTTTCTAAAGGTTCTTTTCAACTGTTGGTAGATTAATAAGTGCATTATTACATTTACATTAAATTATTATTATTTACATTATTATTAGTACATTATCATTAAAGTTATCATACATACATTTTCACTTGATGTTTCTTACATTACTCATTTAGCAGAACTTTCATTGCTTGCATAAATAAATATCACTCTAACATCCATTTTTTACAAAATAATTAACTTTAAGATTACCTCGACATTTATTTGGAAATAAATTTGAAAACAATTGGTAATTTCATTATATAGTCTGCTCATCTGTGGGCTATTAATATTAAAAAAATATTAATTTAAAGTTCCCATAATTTTACTAAGTATGTTAATATCACACAAATTAAATGATACAAAAACCAACATGCATTAATATTAAAACAATTTTTTTTTCATAGTGATGATAAGTAATAATAACCATATTAATTAATTTCAAACCTAAACCTAAATGGAAATACCAAATTTAATTTTAATCGAAAATTTCATTATTTTATAAATCATGCAACTATAGAATAAAGGAAATTTAAGTTATAAGTATATTCTTATTTAATATGTCATGAAAAATGCCCAGTGATAATTTTTAGTATCATTATTATATGATCAATAAGATCCAATTAAATTCAATACAATATTAATTATAACTCTAGAAATTGTTCTCACCTAATGCACCACTGGCTATATACAAAAAAGCAAGGCCTGTGTCCAATGAGTTTGTCTCTTTGATAATTTGAAGGCAAATGCTGAAAAACAAAAAAAAATTAGATAAATTTGAACAAAAACCTTAAAAGGCTTTGTAAGTGAAAGTAATGTTGTAACTACGCGGACTCTTTCAATAGGTAATTGCAATTGCTTTAACCATACAACATTATACATTTACTGCGTCATTGTCACTATTAAAATTAAATGTTCTTTTGGGAAAAGTTTACTTTAATCCCCGAATATACTTG
Source organism: Megathymus violae (assembly GCA_003671415.1). NCBI lineage: Eukaryota > Metazoa > Arthropoda > Insecta > Lepidoptera > Hesperiidae > Megathymus > Megathymus violae. The sequence continues at coordinate 1,744,784 of PDGT01000040.1, read as the reverse complement.
AAACTTTTTAATAATTGCTGTAAAACTTATTTAGTAAATCCATGAATACTTACGACAAAACATATGTTGAAGATAATGCAATTAAAGCACACTTAAAAATCAACATTATTATGCTTTAAATTTATAATTTTTTCTGTAAAAATTGTGAACTGGATAGTAATTTACAAATACATCATACTGCAACTGTTTGTTCTACTTCCAAATATATCCGACTTGTGTTTCATTTCTTTACGAAATATACAAAAAGCCAATCACGTAACGTCAAAGTTACTGACATAATAAAATACAATATGTCAATGACAGCAAATCACAGACACGCTATCATTTCTTATACAGAGTAAAGACTGTTCAATCAGAAGCCTTATCTGTTATTAGCTATTACTTTCTAATCTCATTGACAAACTCATCGAAGTTCAATAATAATACTAACAAAAGAAATCCATACATATATTAAACTTTACGGTAGTTTATTACGTTTAGGATGTCCTCAGGGTCCGCCAATAGGTAGTAGATGGTGCACAAAGTAACAAAATAAAAACATATTTAGTGCTGACACTGTCAAGTAGCATTCCGTGTAGCATTGAGTACGACAATACAAATGAATTTGTTAGAGTAGCATTAGTAGTTTTCATTACAATTGACAGAAATGCCATATATATTGTAAATTAAAAACTCACGTCAAACGCATTCTCATGCGGAAAGGTTATTACAAACTTGATTACTTTAAGGATAATACTGCTTGGACATAAATTTAATATGTAGCCATATATGCGTTCTGTAACTGTGAGTAAGAAAAAAAAATCCGAGAGTTTTTTGCCGCTTCTTCTTCCGGGACCACACATGGTAGGGATTTGTTGAATCGAGGGTGTAATTTGACGTTTACAAAGTTTTTATAAAAAAACCAACTTTAAATATTTTTTTTTATTTTAATTTATTTATTTATTTCATATTTAAGTATATTACAAACATTACAGACATATTACTCCAAGGCGTTTGTCAAGCTTTGAATATATTCACCTGCTGCCATACGAAATGCAGCAATTGGTGTACAAAATATGTCAATGTCAGGTTGATCAGCCACGAAACCGTTTAGCAGGGTCAACGTTCGAAACAATGGGGATTCCTTAACACGAATAAGCCTGCATCCTGGTACCGCGAACAGCTTACGTCGTCGTACTCTGAGATACTTGTCCAGGACATTTAATGCCATCAACTCCAGCACTGATGGATTACACATATTACCTCTTATTAAGTTGACGAAATGTTCTACTGAAGCGATATTTCGCTGATACTCGAGTGTATTGTATCCTAGCATTCCTAATATGAAAAGGCTAGGATATACATTCGGATACCCAACAAAATATCCATACTGCCGGAAATACAGCATTCGCATGAATTTCTTTTGGAGTTTTTCCAACATAAGCTTATACTTTGCTTCATGTGAACTCCAGATAACTGCCTTCGTCTCGAGTATGCTTCTTACAAAACTGTTATATAGAAGTTATATAGCAGTAACACTTTCGAGGTGGTATGTCTGTCGAATAACAAAACCTAAACATCTATAAGCCCTTCCGCATATATCAGTAATGTGGTCGCAAAAACTGAGATCATCTCGCATCAAGACACCAAGGTCTTTGATAGAAGAGTTGCGCGGTAATACCACATTGTTGAGATTGTAATCAAATTTTATTATATTCTGCTTCCGTGCAAAGGACAACACAGAGCACTTTTCTTCGTTGAACGCCAACTTATTCCGCTTACTCCATTCCAGCACGTGATTTATATCGTCTTGAAGTAGTTCACAATCCGTATACTGTTTAATGTCCAAGAATAGTTTCAAGTCCTCTGCAAATAAGAAGCACCCAGCCGTTCTGACCACGTCCGGCAAGTCATTAATTAATATAAAAAATTCAAGAGGTCTCAGGTTCGAACCTGACTAATCCCCGAAAACGTGTAATATGGTTTTGAAACATATCCGTTGTACTGCACATACTGCCTCCGATTATGAAGGTAGCAGGAGAATAATTTTAATAATAAGGGATTGAATCTGGCAGCTACAAATTTGTGGAGAAGCACATCGTTATCTACGGTATCAAAGCCTTACGAATATCAAAGTAAGTTGTGTCAACCTAAGAACCACGAACCACTGCCACAGTGGTATATGTCTAGAAAGACATTAAATTTGTAGTAGTAGATCGACCAACCCTAAATCCATGCTGAGAATCGGTAAGGAGAATCTCTATTTGAACTTTGATCTTTTGACATAATACTAATTCAAATAACTTGCCAAACACGGACAGCACCGCTATAGGCCTGTAATCACTTACATTCGACGAAGAATTACTCTGTGGAACCGGGATTACTCGTGATAATTTCCAAGCATCAGGATAACTGCAACTACTCAAACATAAATTAAAGATGATCAGCAAAATTTCTGCAAAGATTTTATTTCATTTCATTTCCCTTGAGCGCCATTTTTGACATACTTTATTCCAATTCAATTGTAGTGAGGTGTTTTGAGCTTAGGTGAGACAAAACGTTATAATCTCTTTTGTTTAAATGTATTGGACAACATGTAAAGATTGTGCTGCTAAAAAACAAGTATCTTCATTATGTTTTTTTTTAATATTATTTTTGTGAATATCAAATATTACAACCATAAAAAAAAATCTGTTAATGTCAACATAACAACTTTTTACAATTTTACAGCTATTATAACAAAAAACCAATTCTTATAACAGAACTTTCATTACGTGATGATATAAAGAGTATCTTCGGTTACTTTAACTTAGAAAAACATTATTTAGGGTTCTGTGCAAATAAAACAAATTAAAATTAAAATGTAATTATTGACGAAATGTTATTCTTAGTAATGTTCTCTCTTTCAGTTTATATTAAAGAGGATCATTTTAAAATGATTTATAATGTGAACTAGTACTAGCAAACAGATTTTTCTTATCTTAACATTTTTAATTTTGACTTATTACAAAAATAATTGTCATTTAATACAAATTTCCTTAAAGTTTCTATTTTGTGGAGTAAGGAAAAAGGATTTAAGTGACTTCATAGCTACATTTAGCAACAGAAAAAAATATTGAAGCAACTCTCCAATACATTTTCAGAGTAAGCCAAAAAGCGTGATGTGATGTAGCCCAAAATTAATAGTAACAAGCTATTTATCTCAATTACCAATTGAGATTAAAATAACCTGCAGACTTAATTACTTATACGGCATGTAATATTGAAAATGTAATGTATTAAATAATTATTCTAATTATAATGAAATTTTTAAGGGAAACATTTTTGAATGTTTCAAACAAAGTGAATTATATTACATATATTACATATTTGTAACATAATTTTAAAATAATAATAAAAATGCTGGTTCAAATAATGTAAACACGTATTACCATGTGATCAATTACATCTTTGTTCTCGTATTTCTAGCTTTAATCGCACGAAGTCAGGAAATCAATATTGCGTGCAGCTATGTCAATTTGTGGGGAATTCCCCGAATTACAGGGAATCTCAAGTCGATTGGGGATTCATGTGGGAATTGCTTCTATGAGGGGAAAACGTGGGGAATATTACACTTATACCATAACAACCAATAAATGACTCTTCGAACGTTCTCTTCTCTCTCTTATTATTAGTATAAAATTATTATATCGAATATAACACATGTTACCGATTACTTTTTTACGACAGGACATCACCAGTTTGTGTATTGTACGTAGGTACTACGTGGGAATGTCCCTGTCTAGAAAGTAATACAACCACTAATCTATTTCTGTTCTGCCTAGTTTAATTAGAAACACACTTATGTAGTGTTCGATCCTACGTTTTGTTTTCATGGCGAGCTCCTACTATGCTGGATTTCATCCAGCATGGGCTTGATATGAGCAATAACGTCAAAAGCTACTGCAGAATATATTTAGCTTTGAAAACGGCGCAGGACAAAATTTGTTTCCAAATTTAAAAATAGTGATGCAGTTTTTACTCGTGGTTCAGTCACTAACGCATCAGTATAGAGGAAGTTCAGTGCCTTAAAAAATATTAAAACAGCGAACAGAAACAGACTACATACATGATATATGGTAGTTTCCTTATTTACTACTAGAGACAATAAAAAACAGTGTGGTATTTTCAAATTTATACTTTTCACAATTTTTTTAAATTGTATGGTATGGCAAAAGCCCAAATAAAAATGTATAAAATTTACATACATTTCATTTTTTCCTTTATTTCTATGTGTGGGAAATTAGAATATTTTCTCCCCGAATTTGGGGAATTTCGCTTTAATTTTTGGGGAATTAGTAAAATGGGTATTGGCAACCCTACCTATCATGCCTAGTATTAGTACTTTGTGATATCGTGTCAATGTCATTTTTATTTCACTAAAGAATACCAAATATTTGCAATATTGATTTAATAAGAAAAATCCGTTTACATTGTTAGTATTAAGTAATTATATAAGTTATAAATACCGCTATACGTATGTTGAGCTCCTTTTTATAGTTACAAGAATGAACCAAGAATCAAATAGGTTGAATACATTTTTTAACTGGCCTGCGTCATCTCCAGTGAACTCTACGAGACTTGCGAAGGGTGGGTTTTTCTACACAGGACAAGGAACCGAGGTGCAGTGTTTTAGCTGTGGTGGTAAAATATCAGATTGGAACTATGGAGATCAGGTTATGTGGCGCCATCGGAGACTTGATCCTAACTGTGCGTTTGTGGTGAATCCCCTTCTGTCAGGGAACATTGCAATGACGCTCGAACCTCCAGCCACATCTAGTGTCAATTCGACATCACCTAGACATCAAAATGATACTACTCAAGATGAGAATAGGGGAGCTGAAAAAGATGAAATGTTCAAAAGTGATGCACTTAGATTCTTGTCATTTTCCAACTGGGATGTAAGTATCTATCAGCACAAATACTATGCATTCATTAGGTTCATATTCATAGACGAGATTTAGCCTCCAACTGTGAAACATACATACATACATGATCAAATCTAAACTTTGTACAGAGTTAAAAGCTGTTTCAGTGGAAATTACCACAGCACCTTTGCAAAGACCCCAACTTTTCTTAGGGATATTTCCTTTCTAAAGTGACATACTTGGAACCAATTAGACAGCTCATAGTGACTTTTTTATAGCTTTAGCTTTTTGTATAATTTGATGGCATATTTTAATACTTTGAAGACAGGGCTTTTTTTGTAAATGGTGCATTACCGTGTATTGAGAGTGGTAATATTGTAATTAGCATTGAAAGCCTCATCACCTATCTCGCAAGTGACCTCCCCTGCCGTGTTCTGAATTTTAACCTGCCTATCATTTTAGAGTAATCTTCAAGTAATAAATTTTCTAAATCAATATTTTTCTCTATTTATACAATCTTTTTAAGGTAAAATTCTGCAAGTTACATACTGACATTAAATTCAAACAAATATTTACATGTAAAGGTTTTTACATGCCAAAACATTGAACTATTTGTATTAATAAGTTCCTTTTGCATCACAGTGACTGCATTAAAAGCATGCTATAATAATTCATATTCATAGGGATAATAATTCTTATGCTCGTTTTACAGGATAATTCTGTGTCACGTGAGACATTGGTGAGTGCTGGATTTTATCACCTTGGAGAAGGACGATTACGATGCGCTTGGTGCACTGGAGAACTGGGACCTTTTAGAAATTTTGGATCTCTAGGAACACCCATTCAAGTACATCGAATGTATGTTTTAAGTATTAATTTTTTGTTATTTATTGAATGCAAAATCTAACAAATAAGTAGTAGATCATCATAATACGGAGTCACTTCCTGCTATAGACATTTGTATTACTGAGGATATCACCAATGCTTTCCTGCACAAAAAGAAAAAACCTGCTTGTTGACTGTTCCATCTTCTTGTTTCATCTATTTTAAACAATCTTATTCAACAATGAAAGTTATATAAAGTTGTGATTAGATTTATTATATGAATACATTCCTATTAATGGGTATATTATACTACATGAACTAAAGAGAAATATCATGATGTAATTATTATTTTTTCTTTAGTTTAACTGATAATCTCCTTTCATTATTGAAAGAAAAAAAAAGTATATAAATAGTCTTCAAATAGTGTCCAGATCTGGTTTTGTTGATAATCAGGGTTTCATATAGATGTTAAAATATGTAAATTTGGCTTTAAATTGATTATTATACCCTGATAAATACATTTTTACTTTGCATATACACATATGTGCTTCATGTTTATTAAAATGTAACTAAATTATACAATTACAGGTACTTTCCACACTGTGCACATGCTGCAGAAATTGAACGAAATTTGCGACTCCGAGATGAAGAAACCCCTGCAAATGATTCTATATCCCGTAGACCTGTGAGGAACAAGGAACCTATAGGGTAAGAAGGAAATATATTATGTCTAACAGTACAGTGTTTATGTGCAGATTGTGTACTGTATTAAAATGTTATGCACTGTAATATCACAATAATATTGCAACTTACAATGGTGTATCCATTGAAGTCTCCCCTTTGATGTTTTCAATGTCTAGTTATTCCATCACTTCAACAGGATTACCACATGATACTATCGGCAAATTTGAGTAAACACCTAGCACTATACATTCATTGCTGTTACTGTTAGATATATGGGAATGTATCTCTCCCTCTAAACAGCACCTCTCTTTATGTACATACCTGTTGATTAATGATTTGAAAGAATGATCTATAAACTATATTATGAATGCTTTGCTTCCTATTCCTAAAGTTTAAGTAAATACATGAATTATGAATATCAGTGAAGTCATAATTGTCTTGAGTTTGAATTTTTGAAGAGTAATTAAATTACCATGATGTTTTGAATACTATGTTTGTAGAATACTTGTTTTCAGGTGTAATCTTTATATTTTAATAACCATTATACACAAGTTGTTAAAATATATGTTATTAAAATTTGTTGTGGCAATTGCTTTCATGGAAACTATATAAATATTCTTAAATTAACATAAAATACAAATAAATCTTACCTCATACCTTGAGAGTGGTAACAGATGTGATGCAGCCACTGTTAAGTGGAATTCATGTCTGTTTGTTATTATATTTTTTAACATTTTTATACTTTTTGCTTCACCAGTTAAAGTTTGGTATGTGTATTAGGTTTGTTGCAGTTAGACAAATCTGAACCATGCTTATGTCCCACAATCCACAGAAGTATTAACATAAAGTAGTAAGTTTTCTTGTATTACCATTTCAAACAAGTGCTTTAATATTGAGGAGAATAAATAGCGAAAGAAACTCCTCAGCACATCTTTTACATCACCATATGACAATTACAAAGTAAGTTATTAACCTGCGCGGAACCATCATTTTCTTTTTTAATATATTTGCGCTGCCAGTATCCATTTCATATTGTTTCCGGAAGCAAACCGAAATGAAGTTGGTATTTAATAATAAACAGATCGGGGGCAGAGCAAAACGCGCGAGTGGTAGCAGCTGGCAGTGAATGGCGGTCGTTAGGGGTTGTGGGGGGTGGTGCTAGGCACCCTACGCACGCAGCGTTAGCTTCTCGACTGAACACCTTCGACGGTTGGCCGGCGGACCGCGCACAAGATCCACGCGCACTCGCTGATGCTGGCTTCTTTTACACTGGTGTCGATGATCAGGTACGCAAATATTGAGTTTATATAATAATAATAGCTTATAGTTTCAAAACTGTAAAGTATCGGTCTAATGATCTCACTCGGAATTGGGAATAATAGAAATAAGATAGAGGAATGTGTATTCAAGAAAAATACCTGTCAGTAGGTGAATTGTATGTAAAAATAAATTTGGAAGCAGAACTTGATTTGACCTTTTATTCCAAACGTACAGGTGCGGTGTTTCTACTGCGATGGTGGGCTGGGTAAGTGGGAGGCGGGTGATGCTCCCTGGTCGGAACACGCACACTGGTTCCCTCATTGCGGATACGTGCTACTCGTTAAGGGTCAGGAGTTCGTGGATTCTTGCCGTCAACGGAACAAGGTCAGTATAGTACTCGTTGGCTACCCCTACCACGTCAATGTCATGGTGCCCTCTAACAATATATGTAAAATCAGATCTGCGCTGCACCATTGGTCCCGCACCAACCAAAAGTGACCAGTAACATGTAAAGACGCGCTTGCGCATCATGAGAACAAGTGTTGAAGTAAAACGACGCGGCTACCCTGTAATTTGTAATTTTCTGCAAAGTTTTTATGGTGCTATCTAAGTAGTATTAGGCGGTGAAGGAATAGTAATCTATCTAGTTTGGTTGTTTTACTTGTCTATTATTTGGTCTTTTCTGGACCACGTCACAAATCGAAACTTCCACTTTTTAGTACGTAGCGCGTTCGCACTCTACAGTGGCAACTGAAATGCGCGATTCTAACATAAACTTTTGGTTGATTTGTACGTTATTGTACTGTCAGTAGGTATAAACTAGCGAGATGGAGCGCAATGTATTACATATCGTGAGAACCTTTATTGTATTAATTTGATTAATAATAACAGAATGACATCTGTTTCAAAAAAGTTTTATAAGACAAATCTCTTATGCCGGTCACTCACATTCGCGCGAATACGCGAAACTACAAGTGTAGGACGACCATCGCAAATGATTATGCGAAGTTTTTGATGCTTTCGTGGTTTTCCAAGCTGTGTCGGTCTTTGTCGCACATCAAAGCGCGCGAACTTCGAACATTCGCGTAGTCTCCCACACATTCGTGCGACCAGTTGCACACACGATTGCATAGATGATAGATGTCTTCATTTTTCCTAGTTTGCAGCGTCTACTATAATAACTATAAACTTAACTACTAATACGTACTTTAGCAGTAGTTCCAGCTACTCTCTATATTGGAAATGGATGGAGTGTAGGAGGATGCGCAAATAGATTTGCATACTCATATGCGAACCCATTTGCTTATCAGCCCCTCACATACGTGCGAACATTCGTACACATTTCAAACCTTTGCGCGCATGTGAGTGACCGGGGTTAGACGTATCTACATATGAAGGCCAAATTGACGACGTTATAGAGAAAGTAATAAATGATGATAATGAATATCCATTATCGATGACTGAGCATGGTACTACTTAGTATATTAAACAAGTTAAACAGGTGTTTAGAATGGGGGCCAGTATATTTTAAGTAATCAAAAAAAAAAATATATATATATATATATATATATATGTTTATGTGTATATATGTTTTATACAAAAACACATCCGCTCGCGCGGTAATTTCATTCCAAGAGTATATTAGTTATGAGTTCCTATTGGACACTCTTCGATTTGCAACTCCGTTTCGTTGAGAGTAAGCTCACAGACTATGATTCCACTATAATGGTTTTCCTTTAATTCGCAGGCCACGACTGACCGTAGTCAAAGATCAAGGATACGTACGCTGGGATTCTACGATGTTGATCAAGACGAGGTACATGTTATTCGTATTGAAACAAAAAAAAAACCAATCCTTGTTCACGTAATTGCAAACCATATTATGTTAATTAGCAACATGACCTCGCTTCAGTTTTTGCATTGTCATTAAGGTTTTTAAATGCTTTTAACTAATACTACTTACATACCTATGTTATACCAATATAGTTATAATAATATATAATCCACATTGCGGTGAAGGAGTTACAAGACACAGAAAAACGACGACGCCAAATAGGAAAACCATCACATCATACCTAAGAAAGGAAAAATACATGTAATATCAGTTTTGTAATTAGTGTGTACGTCAGATGATTTTAACAAAGTAAAGCTTGTAAAGTTTAAAATTTAAAAAAGTAAAGGTCCCGTCGACCCGTCGACATTGAAGTTCAAGGCCACAAAACCAAATAGGGCCCAATACATGTTATAATTTTTGGTACATCGATATGTATATAGCGCAATCCAAATTTCTAGCGTTAATTCCTGTAACTTCTTAATCCCTCGAGATATTGAAATTAAACATCGCCTATGTTGTCAGGAAAAAACCCACTACGGTCCTTAAAAGTTACAGCAATATCCATGCAGAAGTTTTGGAGCCAAATCAGGACAAAAAACGCAGACAGGCTTAATAATTCAAAAAACAAAAAACTTGACTATGTTTATTTAGTGCATAAATTGCGTAATGTAACTTAGCACTACTTTGCCAGTGTATAAGAAATGTATAGAGCGTTTCCTAAAATATGCCGTAGTATGTTAAGATATAAATTGCCTCAGCGTGAATTTTCATGTCATTTACGGAATCTTTAAATGTAAAACGTTGCAGGTGGACGAGGTGATGGACAGCGGCACGGTGACGGCCGCTCTGGGCGCCGGGTTGGACGTGTCACGCGTTCGTCGCGCCATCTGTCGGCGGCTGCGCACAACTGGTTCGTACTTTTACACATACACCTTAGTTAGTCGAACCTACTGCATAATATACACTTAGTCCGACTTAAAGTTGACCATAGCTGTCACGCGCACACGTACCCACACATATACGATATAAAATTCAATTTAATCATTTAGGTTTTTTATCAATATAATTATGTAACTGTCTGTCTGTTTGTCTGTTGCGGTATAAGACGGATAACCACTTAACTGCTTTTGTTAAATCGTGGCATTGGTCAATATCCAGAATATTTTGTATTCCGGCAAATGGATCAGTTTTAGCAGGTTAGATGATAAAAGATACAGTTTTATTAAGAGATCAATTTATATAACGCTTTAGGTGTATTTTGTGATTTGCAGTATATTTCTTATATGAATTTTAAATGTATTAAACGAAAACTCGCACATTAAAAATAAAGTTTTACGAATCTCGTGATAAAATAATTACAATTTTTAAGTCCGGATACGATTTGTAAACGTACGGATACTGTTCATTGCTCGAAGCCGAGCGATATTTATTACTTAAAATGCATTCAAAACAAACTTATCTTTATTGTGCTCTTAAAATTATTGCAGCAAGTACGTTCGAACATTAACACACAATTGGCAGCAATCATTCAGATATTTATTATGTATGCAGGAATCTAATTCTACATAAATTTACCCAAACAAGTACAGTCTTAATCTAAAAGTATGAGCCACTTTCAATCATGAGACAATTATTTAACTATTTATTTATAGTTATTAGATAACCCACAAGTAATAACATTTTGGATCCGAGCTGTTCTATAGTTCCTATAGGTACCCGAAGCGATAATTGCATTTACTTGTACAAATTTTGGGCAAACGCTGTTTACTTGCACGGGCAGTTACAAAAACAACATTCATCATCATATCTTTCATATACGTATATAATGGCTTGTTCAATACGCGCAATTAACGTTGTTGTATGTAATATTTAATTTCAATGTCGTGTAAGGTGAACTAATTGTTATGTGGTTTGTGTGTCTTATTGTTTATATGTGTGCGTACGTGATTGCATCGGGCCATTTTGTTTCTGAACAAAGGAGCTACTGTGTTTGATGCTCGACCCCCGCTCCTTACAAAACGTAACATTATGAAATGACATCTCAAACCTTAAGTATATAGCAGACCAACAGTATTTAGATTACTGTAATATATTATGTGTTCGTTTTGCAATATGGTTCCAAAGTTGATACGCGATTTACCTTAAAGAACTCTCAAGCGACATGTCAAGCACCGTTTTGAAGGATATAATGGTATAGATTAATATATGAACGACAAGGACGCTGGGATATAATACTGCGGCCAGTTAAAACTTTGGTATAGTAATATAATGTTGATTTAAACGATGTGCTGTGGAGTTTCTTTCGCAGGTTCTTCTCATTGTTAAACGATCTTTTCGTAACGTTTATATTGTAGAAGCATGAACATGACGTGAATAAGTCTATTTACAACTTGTGTTCACTACACATTTTGAACTTAGTATATGTGGTGTGTCGTTCTGCAGGGCAGCCGTTCAGTACGTCGGAGGCGTTGATCGACGCGGTGCTGGACGAGCAGCTGAACGAGGAGCCGTGGTGCATGTCGCCGCGCAACCACCGCACGCTCACCGACGAGATACTGGCCGAGGCGCTATCGGAGATCGCGCCGACGCCCGCGTGAGTGCATCATAATTACAGTAATAAGTTAATGCGCTCACCGTGTTAGACTTCATCACCACTTACGATCAGGTGGAGTTGTTGTCAAGCATTAACTTATTTTATGTAAAAAAAAAAGAATCCCATAGTTACAATTATAGTTATTATAAGCCGTTATAATCTCCATGGAACAGTATAAAAGTGTTTTTAATAAAAAGACAAAATAACTAAAACATTGTTATAGTGATAATAACTTGTTAGTTACAGTAGCTAATTAATTTATTCATAAAAAGCAAATAAAATCGATATCAGCGTCATTTGAAAAGAGTTCCTGGGCAAATTTAAAGATTCAGAAGTATAGCTTAGGTTTAAAGAATACCTTTCATGTGATACTTTACATGATGCATTGAAATAAAATAAAATGTATCCGTAATTAAAAACTGGTTAGTTATCGCTGCAATAAGTCCGTATCGTGAGTGACGTCGAAAGAAGAAACTCCTAAGGTTTTTTTCTTACTTACAATTACGGAAAGCACTTACTACTACTTATATTATAAATTAAACTCATGTCCAAGCAGTTCTGTCTTTAAAGTTATTATCTAGTTTCAAATAACCCTTTTTCTTAGGAGGTTTTGGACGCGAGTTTTTAATTTACAAATATGACATGTCCATCAATTCTAACGAAATTTTATTATACATTCAAATTTTCAAATTCAAAATCATTTAATCATATATGTATTCAGTAAATATACTTATGAACGTCATTTTTTGCTTCCACCGCCGTTACGAAAAGGTGCTTTAACATTTGTACACATCTACCCATGAAAGAGCCACCAGTTTTATTAAGTCTGAACTGTGGTACGGTTTAGCCTTATTCTTAGAATTAAAGATGTGAACATCACTTTTTTAAGAAAGTTTTTAGAATATTTTTTAACACTATTATCTAAAAAGTTTTGTGACACAACAGTTAATACATTGATTTCTTTAAAGATATCTCTAAGCAAGTCGGTAGGCCTGAGGTTTTAATAGGCACGCACTACTCTTTTCTGTAATATAAAAATTGACTCAATATCAGTAGCTGAACTCCACAACAAGTAACTATAGTGCATTACGCTGTGAAAGTAGCTAAAATAAACTAATCCTATTGTTTCTACCACAGTTTAAGAGCCTTACTTTCGTATCAGTGTAAGTCTCGCAGACAAGCTTCTGATATGAGGAATCCATTGTAATACTTTTCTAATAGCAATATTTATACAGTCATATGTATATACAGAGTTTTATTAATATTGACAATAGTTAATGAGGTTGCATCTATGAAAAAGTTCTAATGCTATATTAGTAGTAAGGATTCGCCGGTTCTAACACAGGTGTTGGAACGGCAAAAATTCCTTGCTAAATCCCTAAGTTGGGGGCTCTGCGGCCCAAAAAAAAATATTTGGTGTCAAATTGTAGGTTTTCGACCATGCCCGATCGAATGCACCGATCCATTTTTTGCTAACTTGCACAGAAACAAAGTTAGCTTCAGCTTTGCCGTACCCTATTTCGTTGTCTAGTCGCCTCGTTAGGTCATTAGTGTTCGCTCACTAAGTCATTACTACGACCCATTCATTCCTAATGAGGGTCTATGGTTTTAAAATCACAAGAACGAATTTAATTTGTATACATTTATTATTCTGTTATTCCCTATTAAATATTGAATCAAATAAATAACATACTTTTACATCATTACAAATAGTATCGGTATCAAACATTTTCAAAAAGTCATTCATAGATTCACCGTGATGCTTATAATATACATAGGTACGTGATGCAGTATTCCCCACAAACAGTAGTATTATCATCTTGAATGCGATCAGTGTTATGATTCCACATCCTAGAGTTATTTTCTAAGTGGGTCCTATGATATCCATAAGGTGGACGATCATATGAGTCAAAGTACTGACCAACACCATTCCCGTCTATATGCATTGCTCTCCAGTGTGATCCGGTTTCCTATCCGTATCTAAATCACTTATGACGTACACAGGAGTATGAACATATATTGGTAAGCGATTAGCTGCATAGACATTACATGCAATGCTTCCATCAATTTGACTTAAGTATTGCACGTTTTATTTGAATTTTATCCATAGTTTACGACGTTAAGACATCTCTTCGGGAGCTCAGCCTTATGAAAATTGTGAATTTTATTATTGATACAATATTTTTATTTGTATAAGGGCGCCTTGATAAAATGTAAGAAAATAAAATAAAGAAATATTTTCAATATCTGTATTTATTGAATCATCAAAAAACATCTTACTAAATACTAGAATCTACTGATATCATACGATGCTTATCTATTTCTATTATATTATCAAACTCTGCGTAAACAATACAGTTAATGGTTTGAGTGAGAGCGGACTCAAAACACTACCATAAGTGTTTTATAAGGTTCCAATGACTCGATGAATTCGCTGATAAGTCAGGAGTTAAATCAAATGCGAATAAACAATAACCGTAAGCATATTTGTCTCTAGATATTCCATTACCTATAATTAAGAAAATGTATACCTGTTCCTGAGAACAATGTATGATATGCACTAGCAAACACATTACTATCAAATGATGGTTGTAATGATTTCGAAGGGATTTGATTTCCATCGATATATGAACAAAATGTATCGATACCATAATTTTCAAAATTTAATGAGTTCCTATTGAGAGAATACACCGATACACAGACTATACACCTTTTCGGTACTTGTCCCAGGAATATATTATCAAGGGGTTTTCCTTGAACTCCTAGTGGAATTGTTAAAAATTTAACTTCAGCTCGCGTAATGGGATATTTAGCTGTGGTAGATGCTAAAACGTTTTGGTATGCAAGTAATACGCTTGGACTGTTTTTTTTGGCTGCTGCACTATGGTTCAACAAGTTTTCGATATACCACGATAGGCATAGGTGTTATTTGATCGTGACACAAGTTTTTGATTCAAGTGAACATCAAGTTGACTGAATATTGAATGTAACCAATTATTAATTCGAGCCACAACTGTAGTAGCTGCTAATTTTTAGTTGTCTTGATTCAGTATCTTTACTTTTACGTTACTTTCAAGTATGGGATAAATCTATGTAGTCATCTCCTGCACCAAGAACTTGAAATTCTGAAGCCCATCGTCAGCTAGAGATGAAATAGGTTTGTTATGAATCCATACTCCACTTTCTATTTCTATGCTCGTGTGTGTGGATGGCAGTGCAAACAGATCTAACTCTGATTTTATACATTCACAAGAATTACTATGTAAAAAAACAATTAATTAAAACATATATCGTTAATATTCCTTTACTTATTTTTTGTTTTCGTAGGAGTATTCACTTTCGTGGTTAGCGTTGAAATGGAATAAGATAAATGCTTTAGCTTTGTTTTATACCCCGAACCAGATATGTTTTTCTTTCTATTTTACTATCTACTTTTCGTTTTAAGTTAGTAGTAGCTTCTTTCATACGTGTTTTAATTGAATCATCTATATATCGCGCATTAAACATATCCGACCTACTCCAGTGCTTAAGGCTTCTTTACCAATAGCTCTTGCACCACTAGAAATTAATGGTAAAACAGATGAATAACCCTCCTAGAAAACTCCCAGTTCCGTGTTATCTTTGGTATAGGGTTCCTTTGTGAATTACTTCAATACCGGATCCTGCTTGATGACAGTAATAATCTTCGTATGGACATTTCATATTATCTTTCAATCTTTCGTATCTTTCAAATACATTATATATTTTTCTGAGGTGTAGTTTTACACACACTGTTCCGAAATGGAATGGTATCTTTTGACCAGTGCTTGTTCTTATATCAATTTCAATAGTATCAAATTCCTTTCACATTACATATACATAATGGGGTGGAGAGAAAACATGCATTTTATTTGCTCCGTATATATATTTTGTAGGATCTAATGGTATAATTCTCAAGAGGGGTCATCACATCTCCTACGATTTAGGTTTCTACAATATTAGTATAAACGAATAGTTGCAACGGTAAACCTAAATGCAGATTAGCAGGAAACTTTCCAATATCTTTTCACTGAGGTTTCTATTGGGCTATTGTAAACATAACTTAGGTGACAATGTTATTGATTTGATCGCCTCATCTAATAATGAAACTGACACATACTTTGAACTTTATACTTTATACTTTCCTTGATATTGTTTAATGCCTTCAATATATGATTTATATTGTCATAGTTGGTTGCTGGAATATGTGTCTTGTAGTAAGTAAGTGATGGTTTTGATTCACCAGGCATTTGTATGTATTTTTATGGGTAAAGTAACGCTACATTTTCGTCTTAAGTGTTCTTTGAAACCTTTCTACTTGCTTTAATATCGGGATTATTTATATAAAAATTAATATTTTTAGATTTTATGTATTTCTGTACTTCTTTTGATATGAATTCCGTTCCTTTGTCAGATTGTATGTGGGTTGGGGTTGTCTTGGATTCAAGAAATATGCTCTCAAAACAATCCTTAACAATTGATGAATATTTCTTTTTCATAGGTCTGACATAGGCATATTTGCTAAATACGTCAAAAACACAAAATATTATTTAATTTATTTAATAGTTATAACCATCATTGTATTTTGAGTAAGTCCTCATATCACTTAAGTCAGCTTGCCACAAGTCATTTATATTTGACAATATATATTTATTCCTCGGAAACTTTATTTGTATTTGTTTGTGCACAGTGTAAGTTTCTTGTGATTGCAACCAATTCTTTACATCTTGTCTACTCATTTTTCCTTTCATAGCTTTTGTCAGTTTTTAGATACTACTGTGCGGGGTGTGATGGATCATAATAGAGATTATGTATTTCTAATAAGGTACCCATTTTTACCAGTCCAGTTTATTCTTCAACTTTCTTTTATAATGTGTATCACTTGTTGATGTAGAGAATTCTTCTTCAGGAGTTGTAAAATTTGACTGTGTGACTGTATATCACTTATAAATTCACACCGTTTTGGATTACCAATGTAAGTTAAAGGGACTCCAATATATTTTAAAGCATTTGCAAAAGTCTCCCATTCAACTGGGTCATTCTTTAACGGTCTTAACGAGTCATTCACCAAATCAATATATTACTTTCATCAATTTTTTTATCATCTATAATCACAGTGCCATCATCATTCCATTTAATTTTATTTTCATTCAACATCATCAGCATCATCTCAGCCGGACAACGCCCACTGCTGGGCATAGGCCTCCCCCAAGGATCTCCACAACGATCGGTCCCGCGCTATCCTCCGCCAGTGGTTACCCGCGACCTTCACCAGATCGTCGGTCCATCTCGTTGAGGGTCTACCCACTGAGCGTCGCCCGGTGCGTAAAGCCGTAAACAAAGCCGCCAAGTTGCATTTATTTTTGGAACAAGATAGAGAATTTGATCGGTCATAAAAATTATTCTCTGAGTAATATTTTGTTTGAGGAGTAGTTCTTTGTCTGATGTACCAGTTGAGACTACACTTTTATTATCCAAGTTTTTGTTTTTGTAACTCATTATTAAATCATCAAATGTAATCCTCGGAAATTATTGGTATCTGATAAGGTTGAATATCTTTTTTGATAAAGTTAGAGATATCTTCGAAGTGTTTGTAAGTATAAAATACACTTTTCACGGTCATCAATATTTTATTTTAAAATATTATCCATATCTGTATCTAATCGAGATAAATTAGAATCGCTTGCTCTTGGTTGTTTTAGTTTTTCCACCACACTTGGTTTAACAAGCAACATTCTTTTAGCACTCTCCATTTTTAATAAGAGCGTTTACTAAGCCACTAAGAACTGAACTTAATATCAGTAGAAACGCACCACTTTTTTGTATTATTGGGTTTTTCCGAAATAAAGTTGTCGCGCCTTTACGTACTAATTTCAGTAAGCAGGAAAAATGAATGAGACCGACATAAAAAATTATCAAGGCGCCCTTATACAAATAAAAATATTATATCAATAATAAAATCCACAATTTTCATGAGGCTGAGGTCCCGAAGAGATGTCTTAACGTCGTAAACTATGGACAAAATTCAAATAAAACAATACTTGAGTCAAATTGATGGAAGCATTGCATGTAATGTCTATGCAGCTAATCGCTTACCAATATATGTTCATACTCCTGTGTACGTCATAAGTAATTTAGATACGGATAGGAATCCGGATCACACTGGAGAGCAATGCATATAGACGGGAATGGTGTTGGTCAGTACTTTGACTCATATAGTTGTCCACCTCGAGGATATCATAGGACTTTCTTGGAAAATAACTCATGGATGTGAAATCATAACACTGATCGCATTCAAAATGATAATACTACTGTTTGTGGGGAATACTGCATCACGTACCTATATTATAAGCATCACGGTGAATCTATGAATGACTTTTTGAAAATGTTTGATACCGATACTATTTGTAATGATGTAAAAGCATGTTATTTATTTGATTCAATATTTAATAGGGAATAACAGAATAATAAATGTATACAAATTAAATTCGTTCTTGTGATTTTAAAACCACAGACCCTCATTAGGAATGAATGGGTCGTAGTAATGACATAGTGAGCGAACACTAATGACCTAACGAGGCGACTAGACAACGAAATAGGGTACGGCAAAGCTGAAGATAACTTTGTTTCTGTGCAAGTTAGCAAAAAATGGATCGGTGCATTCGATCGGGCATGGTCGAAAACCTACAATTTGACACCAAATATTTTTTTTGGGCCGCAGAGCCCCCAACTTAGGGATTTAGCAAGGAAATTTTGCTGGTTCCAACACTTTTGTTAGAACCGGTGAATCCTTAATACTTATATTTCTTAAATATATTCATTATAAAAAGCTTTTTAATCTTGTGTTGTTCACAACACATGTGTAGTCAATTCATTGTGCTTATAGTTTAAAACTGACCCCATAAACTGTAATTCCAGCTTGAGTCCAGAACCCGCTCCAAGAGTGTCTCCCGTTCCGAACCGAGCCGTTCCCCCCGAGGAACGTTATCGCACCGACAGTTCTAGCTGTGTCACTGGAAATAGTCAGGAGTCCAGAGTACCGCGGGAGACCACGCTCGAGCCTGACAAGAAAACATTGACCCTAGAGGAGGAGAATAGGCAGCTAAAGGAAGCCAGGATATGTAAAGTGTGCATGGATAGCGAGGTTAGTGTAGTTCAAAACGATAAAATTCAAAGTTTAAACGGTGAATGTCAACACGCCCGTATGTTAATAACAAAATTAACTTGACATGGTGGCTGTCAGCTGTGGAGCAAGTCGCGTCAAGTAGCAAAGTGTTCCATTGTTGTTAAGCCCTAACTAGAAAAGATTGACTTTAAAAGAGTACAGTAAGCAGTGAAGTGAAGCCAGGATACGTGCATAGTGTGCATGGATAGTGAGGTCAGCCATGTCAAAGCCACAATTGTGGTTGTCAGAATACATTTACTCTTTCGTGAAGAACGTTGCATCTAGTACCAATGGGTAACAGTTTTTGTTTTATTCCGTTCTACTGTTGTTTAGCAGTTTGATGGTACTAGTAATGTTCTATCTTTATCTGTAACGGTTGCTAAGATGCTGTATGGCAGCCTTTAAAACCAACATGGCTATTGTACACCATAGGCCATTAAAACCAATGTGGCTATTTTGACCCATATGCAAACGATCCAATTGATACTGGTACCCAAGATGCTGGCATCATTTTCTCCATGTACAGCGATGCTTATACGCCTGGGCAAGTTTGTACCTGTTGGGTGCTATGTCCTGTTTTTCTAAAAAAAAATAATTTTTTTTAAATTGTTTTTTTAAAATTTGTTTTAAATATTTTGTTTTATTTTAATATAATTTTTGGTATAAGTACAAATAAAAACCGGAAATCACATTAACTAATTTTTATGTATCTTTAGTTGGACTCCCATATTTTTCTTATTTTATAGGGTAACACGAAGATTGCCTAGAGAATTCTCGCATTTCGAGGATAAGAGATAAAAGAAACACTCAATGTAACATATACACTTGTTTATTAATTTACTGATCTAAAACGTTCAACACTTCACATGTCAAAAACTTAATTCACTGTCTTCAGTATTCCGCATCCGACCGTCTTTCAAATGTACAATGTTAACATAATTAAATTTAGTACTTTCGTGGGTGATAAAAAATAAAAAAGGAGTACTGTGATATGCCAGGTGAGCGTTGTGTTCCTACCGTGCGGGCACCTGGTGTCGTGCGCGGGCTGCGGCGCCGCGCTCGCGGCTTGTCCGCTGTGTCGGGCCCAGGTGCGTGCGCTGGTGCGGGCGTACCTCGCCTGACCGTACCCTACCTCACTAGCTTCGCTCGCCTCTAGAGTATACTGGTATGTATAATTTTTTCTCTTTTTTAAGTAAAAGTAGAAGTAAAGTTAATGTGACCCAATCCTATGATGTTCAATGACACTCTTTTTTATATCCGTATTATTATATCAAATTGAATTTCAATTATGAATTTAAATATTAGACAGGCATTTTTATTTTTAGATTAGCACATTTTATCTTTAATGTTGTATACAAACAATAGTATATGTAAATATATTTAAATAATCAACATATCGATAATGACTGTAGATCAATGTGATAAACAAGTATGATTCGACCAATGAGTCACGTTCTCAAGGTTCTTGTTGCATGATAAATATTAACATTAACATGATAAATTTAACAGCGATTATAAGTATCAAGAGTGATATTTTAAATTGTCAAAGACGAGTTATTTCGCCGGTACCTTATTAAAATATGACAGTGTTCCAGAATATTAAGATGTACATATGTTTAATTTCATATAATTTATTCAATAGAAGTGTATACATTATATTTAAATTGAACATTTTAAGAACGCTTCTATTTAATATTATACTATGGCTGTATTGCAATTTTCCTAAGTTTGTCTCAAAGTGTTTTTTTTTTCAGAATAAGAAAATATTTGAGTCACCATCTTAATACGAGTTCAAAATATGATGTTCATCAAAGTGCATTAGCTAAATATACATAATTATTCAATTCGTATGATGTCGTGGTATACAACTATTTCAATAATATATTAGTAATATATTAGTTGTATGTGTGTAGTGCGCTTATAGTATAAAAATAACATACTAATCAGTTAAGATTATCAATGATAAAAATAACATTTAATTAGAACATGTATACCAAAATACTATGAGAGAAAGTACGCAATATTGTGAATATTTGGCTTGTTTTTTATTATATGTATTTATTTCCAAAAAAATTTTGGTGGTAACTTACTAGTGATAACATTAGTTGGGATGATTTTTGCAATTCACAATGGCGCTCAAATTTATTCCTCGCTAGTATAGAGTTCTTCATCTTATAGGACCATATGACGCGTCATCGTGAATTGAAACGAGCCGAAATATAATCAGTGTAATATAATATAAGGTCTCATTATCGATATCGCCCCAGTAAATTGATATTTTTTGATATTCGTGAAGTATTTTGTAAGTGTTGGAATTGTATTAACAATTTTTAATATTAATGGAATTTTGATTAACGAATTAAACTGAAAACTCGTGTCAAATAAGGTAGATTGCAAGAGTGTGAGTTAAAATATTTTTAGTTGATATGAAATACCTAGATGATAGGGGTTCATGTGATTTTAATGCCTTGCTACTTCTTATTGCACCTTACAGATGCCAGCTGTTTTTGTAAACGCTTTTTGCAATTGCTACATGTGTTTTTAGTGTATTCTAAATATGACTATGTAATTGATGCATCATTAGTAACATCATTATGTTTTAGTTAAATTTGTTCCTACTCGATTACATGAATCGTATTGTGTTATGTCCCAACCTCGTAATAATTATATAAAATTACTGATGACAATATTAACATATTGACTGTCACGATTTTATATATTGTAGCCATTTTTAATAGTTTTTTTTATCGCATCTGTAAATCTATGATTCAGTTTTCCGAACAAATAGACTTAATTTGTATTTTATGCTGTATTTTATATTTACGCTATATATAAAAAAAATATTCTTTTAATCTTTACTCGCCTCTCTGACCTAATGAAATAAGGTAATATTTCACGCGTACCTATAGTTTCCAACAATGTTGACAAAGTAATACGAGTGTAATGGCCGTACAGTGGTTTAATTATGAGTAAATATTTTGATTATATTTCTATAGATCTTTGTCGGTAATATCAAATTTGGTAATTTGATTATGTCGCGGTGTGATCGTAGAATTGATATACGATGAAATGAACGAGAAATTATAAATAATAAAATAAATCGTAGTCACATTTCACGGTATGACCAAATATTGAAAATCGATACGTATTGCGACGTTAATTGGTCTCTTCATGAAATGTGAACATTTAATTAAAGGTCGTTCATATTATGGTATTGTCAATTCTACTATCGGTCGACGTTAAATAGACCATATTATTTGGTTTAGAAATGATCTAAAAATAATATAAAATAAGGAGGTGATTATATTGATCTTTGCATGTGTAGTGTAGGATATTGTTACCGATTGTTGTGTGTTGAGGTTTAATTTAATAGTAAGGGAACTAAGATTTATCAGACAAACTGTCGATATTTCAATTGCCTGTTAAAATCCATTTTATGGTTCATATGATTTTATTGCATACCTAAGTATTGATAATGTAAATTTAACTATTAAAACAATAGATTGTTATAAACATGAGATTGTTTGAAGCAACATACTTCACATGTCAGCCCTGCTCAAAACAAACGACAAGATTGTATTGTCTATTAATTTTAATAATAAAATCAGAATTAATATAATGAAATTAACATAAATCTACATCCGTTCAGCTGTCTGCAATACAGATAGAACATGAAGCTTGTAAAAAAACTTGTAGACTGGCTAATAAATCATTGAATTAAATTATTTTGTTATTCGATAATTACTTAATTAATCAGTTAAATTATCTGATTATTTACAAATCAGTGCTTGGATAGCAAGAAAATTGTGACTTTGATTCCAAAAATTGCTTTCAACGTTTTATTTAAGCAAAATTCTTTTGACGGTGGGTGGAACAATAAATAATCATAGGTGACATTCATAAATGTTTCAATAAATGTATAAACAGTGATCCCAATTAAATTGCTGTTTTACCTCCGAAAAAAAAATATTTTTAAATATTTATGTATGTTCAATTACAGTATGGACCGTTGTTTAACATACATTATATTATAAAAAAAAAAATTGACGTCTGTGTTACAAAAATCTGTTACCAAGATGAATGAATTCTTTGAATACCGTTGTACTGCTTAATAAGGATTCGGATAAGTTGTACAAATACAGAAAAAAAATGTAAATCAGTATGAACAAAGTACAGTGTGGTAAATGATGAAGAATTTTCGGCTGTGTTTGAATATTTGAGTTCAAAGTTCAAAGAGAATAAGTGGTTTCATGTGTAAGGCGCTTATGATGATTTCAGTACACAGATAAAATAGAAACTGGCATTTTTAACGACTATGCAAAAAAAATAAAGCTTTGTTAAGAGCCAGATGCTTTGTTAGATGGCCGTGTAATGATGTCACTTCCACTGCAGAGAAATTCTTGAATATTGCAGATTAAACTTATTACTGAATACGCAACGAAGGCATATATAGGTATGAATTAGACAATTATAATGCTTAAATTAATTGATAATATGTTAGTTTACGGATATTCTGAAGTGATTTTGATGTGTGACATTTTTGAATGAGTATGCCTTAAAATAAGTTTGTTAATAATCATAAAACGATCGAATATATTAAGCCCAATCGGCAATAATTAAAATATCATACAGAATACATTATTCCAGCTCATTTATATGAGTAAAATTAGGATTATGTCGGTGATACTAATGGCCACATATAATGCTATATTTATATTCGTAAGATTAGGGTTTCGCCGCATATTATAACAGGCACATAGCATTGAATCATGTACCGTTTAAATACGTACATAGGTGCAACGGCCGCGGCGACGTTCGCGTCAATTGTCGATTCGTCATATCCTGTCCGTGTCGTCCAATTTCCTATGAGCCATTAATACACTAGGCGTAGTTAATATGAGAAGTATTATTAGTAATATTATTACTTATAATAAATGTGAAAAGGGTTTCGTTCGTCACTATCTGATAGTAGCATTTAACTTGAAAAGGATTATGTAATAAGATATATTTTATGTATGAAACGTAAGTGTTATTCTGTAACCTGTTACCCATTTACTTGATAACAGATAAAAATACTAGGTATAACTGAGACGTGACGTTGGAAACGACTGTTAAAAATATATATAAAAAAAAACATCTAATTTACACAATTTCTTCGTAATTAAGAAAAAAAATTAAACTTGAGAGAAATTTCATCATATTGGTGATTTAACACGACTGTAAATGACCAGTTACATTCCTTCTACGACAAGGTAAAATAGAAGAGATTATACACCTACTTCTGGGTATAAAAAATTAATATAAGATCATCCAGGACCCTCTGACGACATTGCACGTTAAATTTCTCGTAGCGTGTATAATACACGCGCCTAGTGTATGATCGGCTTGAACTATGATTCAACATCTAATTAGTAATAACTGAATAATATGAACTACTAATACCATGAATATATATCCATTTGACGATATGATATGTTTATCAATGAAAAAATTTGTAAAACGCGTGCTTCTATTATCAAAGGTGGATACGAAGGCGCCTTATCATATATATATATATTTGTTTAAAATTAGGTACTAATATAAGACTCGTTCGGTTAATTATAAACGGTGATGTAGTTGTGATGTGAATTGTCGATTTACAAATCATTGTAGTATATCGGTATACCTTAAAGGTTATTATTAAAATTGAAATTATTGTTTTATTTACCCTAACACTTCATCAAATTATTGAACTAACGATGCTAAGACCCATATTACAAAAGTTAAAATAAATTTTGAGATTATAAATAAAATTCAGACTAAAGGTTCAATAATGTGATTTGATCTTGAATGTATAGGGAATAGCAAGTATGCTTGAGATGATATCTCTAATATGGGTCTGAGCACACATATTTTTATACAAACTATCACTGATCATTTGTTTAATGTTTTAGGCACTTGCCGAGCTTTTTTTTTCTAGAAAATAATGTTTGAAGTATATGTTCAAACTTCTTTCCAGGGATGTATGGAGCTCCGTGACCGTAACCGAAACTATCGGATATCTGATATAAAATATATCCGTAACCGAATACAATAAAAAGTTTCGGATAACTTCGGATAGCGGCAGAGTTTAAATAAAATACGTTATGACATTTTCGCCGGCCTAGCCGATACACTAGGCGCGTCTTTATAATTTGGGACAGTTTTTATTATTAAATTTTTAAGGCTACCTATTGTTTTTTTTGTGATTATAATACTACATAATAACTAGAAATAATGTCAAACTGTTACTGTTGTGTGTTTATTGTTACTGATGTATTGTTGTTTTTTTCCAAGCCGTAAATCGTGTAATATCCGTAACCGAAATTATCGGAAATAATTTAACATCCGTAACCGAAACTGGTAAAATATTATTCATGTATCCGTATCCAGATTCGGAATTTCATATCCATACATCACTACTACTTTCAATCGATAATTTAATATAGTTGTTTTCCTAAGAATTTCCTTGAGATATACGAAAATATTAAGTCACATGACAGAAAATTTACTGTCAAACGTATCTATCTATGATTAAATCGTTACTTAACTCAATTACATAAATGTTTGTTCTCAAGTCATGGGTGTTTGTAATGTTATATTTGTGTATCTCCATGCCACTCGCTACACGGAATCCTGTGCGGGGGTGTGAGTGTGTAAACGTTTATTTATTATTATTAATATAATACGTCCAAAAACGGTCTTAACAAATTAATTAAAATGCTAGTTTATGATAGCACTCTAGTTTTAACACCTTTCTTGAATGGTTATATTAAAAAAGCATCAACAGAGGGGTGATTAATCGCGCGCGTAGCATGGATAATCGCGTAATGATCAGAGATCGCTCCAAAAGAATCGATCTGGGGCGTTGTTCCGTTACATCAAAGAACTTTTGTTACGAAGGTGAAGACCGCGGTGAGTTTTGCTATGCAGCGCCGTCTGGACGCAAATAGCCGGACGCGCCGCGTTCGGAAATAGCACAGACATACTCCATACGACGGGACGCTTTTGGAACTATATTAATATGCGAAAGATGTTCCGCCACACGGAAATCTAGATGACGCTTTTAACACTGATAATATTTGACGGGATCTGTTGGTCTGGTGCCATACACTTAGAGAGCACCGATTCGATGCCCTCGCATCATATAGCTATGTAACGAGGTATAACATACAACATAAGATTGATTTTCGTCTGAAAGGCAAGTTTCACTATATAAAATTGTTAAGTATGTGCGCGGACCGCACGTGGATCTCGTTTCCTATATCATTAATTGTATCATATTGTAGTGTTTGGGGTTCGTTATAGATCTAACTTTTAATTATTTCATCTTGCTTCGTGTAATTTTATAAAACTGGAATGTTTATAAAATTAGGAATTTATATAATTTCTTATATCTAATTTTTACCTTCTTGATTTACGAGTTTTTATTTCATAGTTAAATATGTCGTGTTCATATTTAGTTTTTAATCGACAGCATATTGCGAGTTAGAAATAAGAAAAAAACAAAAAGAAGTATGCATGACTAACACCTGTTCGCTAATTGTCTGGTACACAGAGATGAGATGCTCGTTTCTATTGTAATTGTCAAGTCACATACTATGGGACTAAGTAAATTGAAACTGCATATATTAGCGTATATGCATTCCAGTATACTAAGTATATTCTTGCTCTAACTGATGAACAATGAAATTTGACAGAAGTTGATGACATTACCATCCTGTCCAATCGTACACGTCATCGTATTAATTCGTTTCTGTCAAAAAGTAATCTGTTTCTCCCCGCTGATGCCGCCGCCGCACCATCATTGAGAGTCATGTAATTAGATCGGAGTATCTCAATAAAGTACTTAAATCGGTGAGTGTATTTTACTTTAAAATATAATTTTGACATGCTATCCTATGCTGGCGTAATTTCCAGGTTTATAATTATTTTATTATTAATTATTTGAAATTATTAAGTATAGAGAACCGACGATATTATAATAATTTAAGAATCTGGAGGCCTCGACCTAGTATTCCCTTTTAGATTAGTCAGTGCATTACTATCGAAAAACAAAAATTAAGTGGTTTTACATTCACACCACAGATATTGCTATGGTACTTTTTTAATTAAAAAATGGAATCAAATCTTTATCTTTGGTGACGGTGGTGTTTTATATTTACTATCTGGCTTGTTTCTCATAGGACCATAGCTTCTGCATCTTAGTGAAGTAACTACGTATGGTAAACAATGAAACAAGAAGTAAACAAGACTTATAGAAATGCGGATGACCTTCGATGAGCTCGTTTTTTACGTTCACGTAATGTAAGTGGTATAATTCATCAGTCTAGTTGCAAAATATGTTACAACACCAATAAAAGTACCTACTTGAATGTGATATTTACGTTAAGAGAGAAATTCAGAAGAATATTAATATTACACCAAAGTAGAATAAAAGAATAAAGAAGTCAACCATTTTGTTTGTTATGGTAATATAAAATATTGTGTGTTAATTGGAGGAAATTGGTATTAATTGGTAGTTATTGTAATGATAGCAAAATAGAACATAATTCTTAGAGATCCGATCACAAGGCAAATAGAAGCACAAGTATTACTTATAGTACAAGTCGTTCAGTTACTATGGGTATAATCTGAGTGCATATAAAAAGTCATTAGAATACTAGTAGATAGAGAAGTACATAAAGGTTGCATGTGTGACATCACCATCATATTGACTCAGTTGAATCAAAAGTTCAACAAAATGACTAATGTGTCGTTTCCGATATCGAGTGATTAGGTGAAAAATTCAGCAGAAAAACATCGGTTCTGCATATCATCAGATCACCTTTAGTTCTGAAATTGTATTTATGTATTTAATAAAAAAAACGTATTATTTTTAGTATTTATGTATTTACATCTTTTTTAATTCTACAACGTTCGAATTTTGAATATGTATTGTAGATGGCGCTACTAGCTACAAACGTGGCATAAAATGTGCTGATTTTAACCATCGTATTATCGGTGAGCGGTGAGTCAGCGCAATGGTGGAATTAATTACAGATAGCTACAAGTTGCATAGACGCAACGTCCTTGCAAGGCTGCTGTTGGCAGATCACGTGCGCTTAAACTTCTTGGCGCATTTCGTCCGCCTCCCTAATCGACGACTCGATTGCTTCTCACATATTATGATATTGGTCGACCGATAATTGGCAAAAATGCTTATTTGTTTATATGTGTAGTAATAAATTTTCTGTAACATTATATTTTTAAACCATGTTATGCCAATTACATTCTGCATTTAATTAAATATTATCTAGCTTATTGGCTCATTATCAACGCATCGGGTTTAAACGTGCATTGCGAGACTAATCTACGTGAGATCATCAGCTGTTTCCGCGAGCCGGATGTGAATAGCAATTAGCAAAGTATGGGTAGCGATTATGGTCAAAAAAAAAAGTAAACGTGAAGTACCTAATGTAAAACATTTGCAATTGGTATAAATGGGTCTACGCTATTAGGAAGATAAGACTGATTACTGATGTAGAGACAGCTAGACTTGTTTATTTTGCCTATTTTCATAGTCTTATGTCTTACGGTATCCTAATGTGGGGTAAATCAGCGGACATTGATTCAATATTTATATTACGGAAAAGAGCAATTAGAGCTATATACAAATTAAAGTCGCGTGAGTCATTAAGAGAAAATTTAAAGAAATAGGTGTACTCACCGTAGCCAGTCAGTATATATAGTAATTTAGTATGTATTAAAAAAAAATTAAAAACGTATAAGCAGAAAAGTGATACACACAATAATCAAACAAGAAATAGGCATAATTTGGTTACATCTGCATTTCGTCTTGAAAAGGTTCAGCGTTCCTTTATGGGGCTTGGAGTTCGGTTTTACAATAAGATTCCTAAGTCGTTACGCGAGTTGCCCATTGGAACTTTTAAGCGTCGCATTAAAACACAACTTATAGGCAAGGGATATTATAGTATAGATGTGTACATGAATGACAAGGATGCCTGGACAAAATTAGTGTCGAAACCAGTTCCGCACAGGTTTAAACTTTAAACTTTTGTAATTACCATATGTTGTTTAAAAGATGTGCTGAGGAGTTTCTTTCGCCGTTTCTTCTCCTCATTGTTAAAGCACCTTTTCGTAACGGCGGTAGAAGCAAAAAATGACGTTCATAAGTGTATTTACTAAATACCTATATGATTAAATGATTTTGAATTTGAATTTGAATACTTTTTGTTTTGGAACTAATGAGTATATAAATACTATCTTCCTTTATCATTATTACTTATATTCTGTTGATAATCCATCGCCAAGGGCAGAGCTGCCATCCGCCCACTAGCAAGCAACTTCACATTTGTAGAAGTGGGCGCGTGGCGAATCAAGAAATGCCGCGTTGGCGCTATGTCGAAGCCATAAACGTCTTAAACGTTTGCACATATTTCAGTGGGATACGAACATTGTCGAATCTTTTACGAAGACGTGTTAGAATGCCTCGTATGCCAATATGGTTCAGTGTCTTTTTTATTAATACCACTCGGCAATTTTCGTATTTCCCTATACACGAAAAAAAAAAGATTGTCGTGAGTCATTAATAAAGTTGGCGAACTGTAAGTGTAGTCCAAAATATTAATTTTATCCTTAGTTTTTATACATCCTGTTCTTCTATCGGATGATTTAAAAATAAATATAAAACTAGTTTTATTCGAAGTAAGTTACAGGTGTATCATGACTACACTAACATCCGCTAGGTATTTCTGAAGCCTGAGATAGAACAGTTAATTTGTACGGGGCGCTGACTCGAACATTCGTATTACCGAAACATAAAAACGCTTGACCTAGCTTGTTTCACGACAAAATTAACTGGTGTTGTTTTCCTACTCCAGTTCTAATACTGAAGTTGATTATATCGACCAACTCCAGGGAAGTAATATCCTATGGATGAAAGAAATGTCCTTGTTCGAATTTACACTAAGTTTATTTATTTATAACGCGTACTCCTTCCTCCGTTCAGCACATAGAATTTGCTGTTTGTTTTATGACTGTATTTAGCTGGCCAATGTTTTTGCGCCGATTAGTAGTATGCTCTGTGGCGCCATCCACCTTATAGAATGTAAAATGAGAGTTATGCGTGGGCGCCGCAGTCGCGGGCATGAGTCACAGGCGCTCCTTGCCTACCCGCGAAGCTTGTTTATATTATAAGTAACGTGCCATTCATCATATTTAGATGTCATATGCCACGGTGTAAAGAATTCATAAACTAATATTCGCTTCGAGGTATCGATCCCATAACTAAATTAAACTAACTCACCTACATAAGTTTTTATATAACTGATCATTAAGTTTATTTATTTTCGATAATGTACACATAAATGTATGTAAGGTATGGCCTCAAATCAACAGTAATTCGTTGGTTGGAATATTGAAACGGTATTTAAGAGTTCGATCTGGTACGCAATCACAAAAAATGTTTCATATTAATATTAATTTTAATATGACATGGATGTTTCTTGTTAATATTTGTAATCAGCGATAGCTACATGTAACTGTAGATGGAACACACTCGAAGGCATTGTAAAATGACGACTGTTTGTGCGCGGAGTTGGGAACGTTAGCATACCAGGCTATCGGTAAAATGTTGTGGGTCACCCGATAACCGGGGTATCACACATTCCATTCCGTCGGTAAACAAAAGCGAACAGCTTGGTCATGTTTATTAATAAAATTACGGAGACAAAGTAGTCTGTTGTTTATTATTTTTCTAAAATGTTTATACTGTGGAATATTGTAACATAATTATGTTATAGTAATAATTACCTTATAATTATAAGGTTTACAATGAGGTATAAAATTTTAACATTTTTGTATTTTCATAGTTCATACGTAACACGACGCATTTATAATAGCTTATTTTAAGCAAATGTATATAAATATATAAAATGTATAGTGTAAAATAAAATATTATTTTAGTGTTAAATACAAATATTACGGGATGCAAAATGTGTGTGTACATGGTGTGGCGTCAGCCGTTGCACGATACAAGTATGTATGGCGCGTAAATATTATTAGCTCGCTTGAATATCATTAAGATGAATATAAATTTAGAACTACTTATAATTTGCAAGAATAATAAAAAAATTAACAATGAAATTACTTTATATACTACTAGCGGTCCGCCCCCCCTTCGCACGGGTGTACTTTTATTTTTAAACATTTTGAGATATATATATAAGTTTATCTTTATAAAAGACATAAAGCAAATTTTTTTACACCTTGGTTCACGTTACTGAAGTTTTAGCAAAGATGCCTTATTTTTTTTAGTAATAAATATAGCCTATGTTACTCAGGGATAATGTATTCTTTTTAATGGTGAAATAATTTTTAAAATCGTTTCAGTAGTTTTTGAGTTTATTCGTTACAAACATACAAAAATACAAAGGTTTCATCTTTATAATATTATTATAGATTATTTTTCTTTCATTGGTACCACTATAGGTACATGCATTTTTAACAATTTATTATTTGTTTGAGTTGCCGACAGATGGCGCTTACATTCCATAAATGTATTTAAGAAATATCACAGTTTTCAGGCACATTGAAGGCCTAAACAAAACACATATGAATATAAAATAATCAAGCAACGTTATTGCAAGTTATTCTAGTATCTATAGATATGTATATTAAACAAAAGAGACAAAACGACAGCCGTTGAATTATTGAAGCGCTCTGATCCCATTACGGGCTTCAAACATTACTAATCCATGCGTGTTCTTAAATCAAATCACATATGTTCGTATGACATCAGTTATTGTTAGTGGAACAATGTGTAGTGCGCGCACGCGCAGGCAGTCACGCGCTGATTCATACATACACGGGATATTCCAAGTCCTGCCATCGACACACGGGCCAAAGACACAAGCGACGCAAGAGTTGTACAGTCACGACTGTCTGTCTCATTAACATACGCATAATTTGCGATCCGCTTTTGAAAATTAAACTTAGAACACGAACGTTAACGCTGTAACCGCCCGCTCTGGCGCCTCGTTGACAACTACAAAAAATCGCGTCGCCATCTTATATTAGACGCCCTACGTTTTATTGACCGACAAAATAAAACGCGATCTATTGGCTAAGTTTTCAATTAAATGTAATTCAGTATAATGGCTCAGAGATCAGAACTAATTTAACTGTCTCTCTCATAAACACATAAATGAAGTAGAATCGGTTTAAATCGTGGTAGCGTGGCCCGTTGGTGCCACGCACTGATTTGCCGCATTGTAGTTTAAGCTATATCCACCGCCTTTTCTACTAAGAAATGACTTGCATTTTCAATGTTTTTCTATTATTTAGTGATTAAAGCGATATCATTTATTCCATTAGAAATCTGTGGCCACAATGTAGTCATTAAGGATTTTTTATCCAACGTCGCTTTGTCTTCCCAATATTCAATAATAATTAACTGTGTATATATATAACTACAATACTCTATAGTTATTATAAATGTGTTTAAAAAAATGTTGATAAGTTTTATCATCTGGGCAAGGCAATAACCAAACTAACCAACGAATTTTAGATAAGATAATGCAATTTACCATAAGCATATGCCTACCAGCTACGGAAAGAGTAAAATAAACTCAATATTACTACAGCCTCTTTCTAGGACACTTTAAAAATATAAATTTTTTGTTTTTAGTGTCTCGATAACCATTATCTCCCTTATAGATTTATTTGTTAGTCCGGTCTGTCTGTTCATCTGTCATAGGTACCCGATTTCATCCGAATCAAATCGAAGAAAAAACTTTTAATATGTCGGAGGCAGTCATAAAATAGTACGGTTGCTTAACGGACCGCGACACGTGACCCGTGTGATGGCAGTACAGTTCTTATGACTCAACACTCGACCAACCCATTCTACCATGGAGCCTAGGTATAGAACTGGAGCCATGGCAGGCCTCACTTGTCTTTCTACCGTGCTGGAGATTAGTATTTCGCTTCTAATAACTTTTACACTTTTCGTTTTTAATTATTGTTAACAGAGAATTCTTGTAGAGATGTTGGTCTGCTCAAATTGCTAATTATCTGCTCGCGACGATGCCTGATTACAAGTCTTCATATATAATTTATATGTATAAAACTTTAAATTTCAACAGGAAATGACAAACCGTACGGAATCCTATCACTTGCGAGCCCGATTCGAATTTTTAATAAGAAGAATAAAACCATTATCCTCAACACCCGTGTTTAAAGCAAAGTCTGTTTCAACATAATAGTATATCTGTTTATTATGTGGTTCACCATTGCAAGCGGTTCTCTTTAAGTGGTTATGCCATACTAAGTACATCGCAACTCTCTCTTGTTACGTAAAATTCATGATACTTATAGACATTGTTGATGTTTAAGACTAAAATAAGATATGCGTATATGTATATTATACTGAGCTGACATATCAAAAGGTATTGTTCAAGTGTTGTGTACCATCAAGCTGTAGGGCAAAGTAGTATTCCTGATATTGTGGAGATAAGTAAGTAGTTTTTGATGGTTTTCTTACTGATCTACCGTGAGAATTTTCGATCAGAACACATACATAGGTTGCAACATAAAATTATCAAATCCAATAACTTGGGCTATATGAAATAGGTTCTGCGTAATCAGAAGGAAATGTTATGTTGAAATGAGTAAGTAACGAGTAATAAAACGTGTATCAAGCGAGTGTCGTGTTCCCGCTATATTTGCTCGATTGAAAGTTGCTAAGAATCGAAGTAAGTTGGACAAGCAACTCGGCTCGAAGCCGCCATTGCTTCCGCAACAGTGTTGCAACGTGGACGGCACAATACACGAGTTACTGCAGATAAATAAGGACTTTAAAGATATGCGAACCAATTCTACTAATATAATTAAAACGTTGAATACTCAATGAAAGTACTATATCATAAACATTATGTTTAAAGGGACGTAATTCGTAACCTTAATCTTTGGGAATTTTCGATATTATTATTATTTTTATGTTAATAGCCGACAAACGAGCAGACGAGCCACCTAATGGTAAGTGGTCACCGTCGCCCATGGACATCAGCAAGACCAAAGGTATCACTGATACGTTGTCGGCCGAGAAATAAGAAGAAGGTAAGAAAGAAAGTACTGGCTCTCAAGCCCCCAGCCGGAACACGACGAGTCGTTTGGCGGCTGACTCAAGCAGGAGGGTGGTAGCTAGCCAGGCAGGCTTCGCGTAAAAATAATAATACCAGTAATAATATTAATGAATGAATAACAATACAGATAATATAATCTATATGCAAAGCCCTACCACCAAGCAGGCCGGCATCTGTCGCCTCTTACGACACCCTGTTATGCCAGCATGGGATTGGGGGGAGTATTCTAGGCCGCTCCAATATGGCACAGAATCTGTCCTTACCTGGATAGCTATCTCGAACAATGAGTCTGATTTAGTTTAATGTAACCTAGATATGACTTTTTTATATTAGTGTCAATTATATTACCATCAGGTGAGATTGTAATCCAGCACTATAAGCCTATAATAGGTAAAAAAAATGGTTAAAGCAGCTACCGATGCTAGGAGTTACCAGTTGATCACTTACCTCTGTCATGTAAACCACGGGTTGTTTTCAATAACTTACCAATTGTATGAATGTATTTATTTAAAAAAATTACCTAATTGGTTAAAGCATATTTGGGCCAACCGAATGTTCGACAACTCCGCTGTCGTTTCAAATATCGGTCAAGGGATTTAGTAGAAGCTGACCTGCGCGAGTTTCAAGGCGGCAACTCTCGTGTCGGATGCCAAGACTCACTTTTCGTCATTGCGACTAAAGAGTAAGTATGTGTATATAACTGATATATGTTCGAACGTTGAACGTACATTATCCTGTTATGCACTGAGTAATACCAGCAAGAATCTTTAAACACAGTGTAGCCATATAGAACCTAGTTATTCCGACAAGTTGGAGTATGAACAAAGTCACTGGCGCCAGTATTGCGCTTATTTGCAATAACATTGCTATTTGTTCCAAAGATGATTATAATCTGCGATTGCCATATTGCAACTAACGTGAGTAATATATAAGATCCGTGTATATCCTTTTGTGATACAATGGCTTTCCGATTCGATGGATTCTATAGTTAAGATAGCAAATATGAATATTTCTTTGTGTCGCACACTTGTTTCAAAATTTTCGATGTTTCTTTATTAAATTATTAAGGCTAATAAGTGAAAGAAGCTAGATTCCATCGTGAAGACATTAACCAAAATAATGAACATTACATAATCGTTGTATTGTCACATTTAGAGATGTGCTGTTACGTTACATTTATAAATCATTCTAAATGAATGCCCAGTCAGGATCTACATATTCTTATATTTATTAAACACATCTTCTAATAACATGGACCTTACTAGTCTAGTATTGATAAAAAGACAAAAACTGACACTAGTCGCACTCTCTTTTTTATTCGTCTACGAATAAATTATTTATTCGTTACGTTACGTTACGTATACATTGTTAGTTTCTCTAACGTTACCCGTTTACCTTGGCTATAAACAAATCTCGTGTCCTCATAAATAAAAATTAATGTTATGTAGAAGGTTTTATACCTTATTATAAAGTCGCTTAACATTTTGAATGGATCGACCTTCAGTAAGCAGCCATTCTCTGCAATGTCTCGGATGAGAAAAAAGAATAAATTCGTAGGTATATTCGTATCGCATGCTAAAAGGCCGCTTTGTAAGGTACAACGAGAAGCCTATAATGCTTCTAAGAAAGCCTGAAAAAAGGGTATTCTATGCCTTTTAAAGTTATAGCAACATGTGTCGTCCAGTCTTGACAAACAAACTTAAAATCCATTTCGAAGAAGTGTAACAATTTTGTTTTTTACTAATTAGCGGACGCGGTCTAACAAAGGTCCATTCGGAGACGTGACATGGATGAATGGTCCCCGCAAGAGTCATGAATGGTTTTTTGAACGAGTCAATGGCGACCTGAGGTCGGCTCGCGACTAATTGAAGCCACTTCGTGGCTGAATAATTATCACCAGGACGTACTAAACACCGTTACACGTGATAACTATCTGGCTAGACCAGCTCAGTTAATGACTAGGTATCACCTTTTAATATGGAAATAATAAACGAGCTTGCAATGAAACACCACTGAAGATTTAAATCCAAGCCCAAAATATTCACGACTCGAAATTCGATTATACCCAAAGAAAAATATTTCTATGCCTAACATAAATGTAGCCTAGCTTTCACCTACTATATCACTCTAGCTTGATTAGATACAAATATTACCGTTTTTCATATAGATAATTATATAAATGTGACAGATAAGTGTTTGGTTTTCAGGATTTGCTGTTTTTTTTTATATTCAGAAGGGAAGGCAAATAGGCGGACGGGTCAAATGACGGTAAGTGCTTAACGTCGCCTATGAACATAGGTAACAAAGAAGGATACACCATTGCAACGTCGGCTCTCCTAGAGCTCTTTTTACTACTTTTTTTAATAATTCTTAAACTGTTATCATAGCACTCCGGGAATACCACAGAAGGGAGTCCGTTTCACAATTTGCATGTGCGCGGTAAAAATGACCATGAAATCCGGACCGTGGAGTATTGGATTGAATTGTAGGATTGAGAACTCCATTCTTCGGCGAAGACGCGGATGGGTGAAGTGGTCATCAAATCGAAAAGTTACTCGGAGTACTCACCACGTTTGCGTTCATTTAGCAATTAGCCTCTACGAAAACTTACTCGATGATAAAGATAGTATAGGTTTTCCGTAATAAACCTCATATGAATTACATTACCAATCTTTATACCCACAACAATTAATACCAAGAGTACCGAGCAAGTAACGATACTGTAAATATAATATTGAGGATAAATTAAGTATTATTGTAATATGATATATTTAGTTTCCTGTCAACCTGGGATGGCCCATGAATCAGTAAGCGTTAATTTTTTTTCTCATTAAAACATTCGATAAAATGGGACAAACAGTGTGTCATTAATGGAACGGCTGCCATGGTGCCATGCCGAGTATTAGTAATAAAACCAAATTATTTATAATTTGTACTTTCATTATGAATTTGAATACAAACACTTATTTTAGTGACCTTTTAAGTATACGATACGTATAAATAATTACTTATGCAATATGCAAATGCAAAAAAAAAAGAGATAGTAGATACTTACAGAACCAAACCCGCTTTTATCCACAGCGAGACGCAAGAGGAAATTACTTGACGATTAGATCGAAGTCAGTTTAAAGGTGAGATACTGGACTTTGAATTACTTTCGTAGAGTCGAAGGTATAATCAGATTAAAACGAAAATATTTACTTTTCTAAAAGCTTGTTGTGCTTCAGATTCTCCTATGACCCGTAAGTTCATTTCTATTTTATTATTGTTAGATGTGTTATCGACCAGACCATTTTTCAGATTTTTTGAAAAATCTAATATTCCAGCTGTTTTAGGGTGTATTGATGGGACTCATGTGGCCATAATTAGGCCTAAAGAAAATGAAGAAAGATTATTTAATAGGAAACATTTCAACTCTAGGAAAGTTATGATTGTAAGGCAGTACTTTAATTATTACTTATCTGTGAATCTTTTCTTGACAAATTTCTTATGTTCTTTGTTTTATATTTTTTCAGATAAGTGATGCAGAGTTAAAATTTCAGTAGATGCTTTATTTGGAAGAGCATCACATGATAGCATCGCATATAGGAACAATTAATTAATTTGAACATAATGGAGAAAATGTATATTTATTAGGCATGTATTGAAATTAATTTAAATAAAAACACATTTAGGATGTGTATAGAAAATATTAAAATTAATGTTTTTTTTATGTAATTCTAGACATGCTTAGAGTAAATACAAGATAGTGAATGTTACTGTGAATTAAATAATAAAATCTTTAAAACCTAAATGTAATTTTGTTAACTATACATTCTAAAATAAAACAAACAGTAAAATAAAAAAAATATCTTTAGATTAAATAGACTAAAATGGAAAAAATGTATGTGTATATTTAATAATTAACAATTATTTATCAATCTTTTTAGCTATTTTTGAAAATGAATTAGCTATTGACGTTAAGGCAGTAGCTATATTTCCTATTTGTTGTGACAAATTGTCTAATGCTTTTGCTGTGATAACTTCGGCTTCTACTCGTGGCTCTTCTATTCTCACAAACTGCTCCGTATCTGTAGAAGGTCTCTGTACTGAAGTGCGACGCCTACGCGGTCGTGGTATACCGCTCGCCGGATGTGACGTCGATGTTGCGGGTGGAACTGAAATTTAATAAATACGATGATATAGAGTGGTAATTTCTTATGTAACTTCAATCAAATAGTACCTCACTCCTAAACACGGATTTGTCTTCCTGTCTCATTGAGATGTATACTCTGCAAAGCTGCTTCAGTGTGAGCTTGCAGAAAGATAATACTTATTTAGCAAGCTAAGTAAATAAATAAAACGTTTGCACACTCACACCCCCGCACTAGGATTCCCTGTGTTGCGGGTGGCAAGGACAAACACAAATATGACATTACAAACACCCATGACTCGAAAACAAACACTTAACTGTCACATAAATGTCTGCCCCGGCCGGGAATCGAATCCGGGACTCAACGCTCGGCAGGCAGGGTCACTATCAAAGCCTTGTGAATTGAATGTTGTCTAAGGTTATCAACCGGAATCAAAAGCTTAGTTTATACTTTTGGAGGCATGGAAGTGCTCATGAAATTTTGCCACTACGCCACTCGCAACTTTCAACAAATTAACCATATCTCGATCACTCACGATCCACTCAGTCACCGGGCTATGAGTATTACAAAGTTTAAGGTTCAAATTTGGAAGTACTGTTACAAAATAAATGTGCAACTGAAGTGCTTTTTTGTGCCATAGCTCATATCGGTCTCACAAAAATGATGTATTGCTTTGTTAAGTGTTTTAACAGAGAAGTATTGTGTGAATGATTGAGCCGTTGAAATTTGTTTCAGCGTTAAAAAAATTAAAATGAAAACTTAGTTTGCTGTTGCTGCTGTTAGCTGGTTATACCGAATCGACATGTGACGTGGAAGGAATGGAGGATAATTCCGTTATATTATGCATAACGACATCTTGTTCTTCGTGTATTGCTTCTTGTGTTCCTGATGGAACAATATTAGTGGGTGTGTTGCTACTCTGAAACTACAACGTTATTTTTCAGTTTTTTTTTTTTTGTAAAACAAATATAATAATATAAAATTATTAAGTAGCACTGTTACCGGTTCAGGAAACGGATTTATTGTTAATCGTAAATCACGATTTGCGAATTCTTGCCCACCCATCACTGCCACCAATCTATTGTCTAAGTTCGACAATGTGGGCAAGTTGTATGCGGCACCAGCACAAGTCTGCCTCATTGAAGCTGAAAGCTGTACACACTTTTTTTAACGCACATTTCTTCTCAGCCCAGTACTAAAACATATATATTAATTTAATATAAGTAGTACATACAATTATTTTGTAGATGACGTAAATATTGGTTCCTTAGACCGGCCTTGACCATCTTTATTAATTCCTCCAAGAGAATTTAACGAGTTGGCTATGGCTGCCCATTTTCTCTTGGTTTCTAATTAGTTTGAGTACTCCGAAGCAAACCCTTAGCAATGCTCGGGTTTTGCTCCAAAAATTCAACTAAAGTAAAGTAAAAGTAGTAATAACTTTTTAGATTTTATCTCAGTTAAAATCCTTTTTTTGTAATTATTGACCAAATTTTACTTTTAATTACTACTTCTCTTAACCACTAAATTGTTTGAGGAGCAAATAAGCATAAAATGTTCTCGAGCGTGTACCGTGTCACCGTGTGCATCTTCGTTGTGCCTGTGGGTGGTTAAATCCCGCTTTACAGGTGTGTTCGGAGCTAGATTTGGAATGTAGTATGTCTGCTTAGATGTTTTTGCTTTCTTTTGTATATTAACTCACGGTTATTTGTATAAAGATGATAACAATGTCTAATTAGACGTTAATTAGTGCTCAAACATGAGTTCAGTACCCGTTACCTACACCTGAATAAGAAATACTTCATGGATATTATTTTATACTAGAATGACAACTCCGTTTCAGTTTTGACTATGTACTATAATGGCTTAATTGTTACGCAGTTAACCTCAATAGAAATGTCCCCAAGTAGAAATACCTCCTCAGTTGTAAGATGGAGAGGGCAGCATCGGAAACAAAAAAAGTATATCTCAGTCCTATCGAAAGAACCTCATAGACCGTGATCTATACCGTTCTTTCCCATGTCCGATTTTAATAAATATATGACCATCTTAATAATAAATCAAGAAAAGTAAAATAATTGACCTTATTCCTTAATTATACAACTACTGGATTTGATTTAATATAGCGGTAACAAAGTTTAATTAAAGAAAATGGATGGTCGAAGTTTCCTAAAATCAGATGTGATACGAAAGCCGAGCAAGAAGTATAGGTATACGTATGTATATAGCGAGTGATATACATATAGCAGGAAACGACGGACATAAGTGTAAATGCATAAACACGTTAATGGTCCCAGTTGAGGAGGATGTTATGTATAAGCACCTGGTACCGTTGTCAGTACAGGAGCTAGGTGGCGAGTTGTTTCATGAGGATATTTCGATCATAACGTAGACGTATCTCTTGAATGTAAATAAAACAATAATTATAGAAATGAAAGATCCACTAAAACTAGTAAGTAGCTAATAGAAATAGAATAATAAATAAATAAATAGTCCCCCTTTGTTGTTGAGTTAAAATCTTTGTGTCGACAACATAAATAATTATCCTTTTTTGTACCTTTTGTCAAGAAACTTTTAATTCAATCAGTTCAATAAAGGTTTCCCTTCAAAACAATGGTATCGTGAGAAAAGTAAATTATCCAGGGCTTCAGCCGGATATTTTTTATTGAAATCCTCAGTTACATTTATAAACACATATAGAGAAGTGAATAAACGACAATGATACGTAAGTTTAAAAATATATAACTCTTTTGAACATCTTAGGAATATCGGTACAGATCAAAAAATTAAAGTAATGTTTATATATAAAATTCAACAAGTGTCTTTTTTTTAAATGTGTTTATCTTCAAAATAAATGTTTTATCAGCACCTCAGAAATTTCTACTGTAATATTTCGCAGGCTTGTATTTAGGTCAGTAAAAATACCAGCTTTCGTTCTACTGACATCTTAAATTAGCAGCTGGTGAGCCGAACTTCCGTTTGTTCCCTCACCGTCCATCTGGCGTGTTGTATTCATTTCGGACTAACTGCATCGTGGCACGTTCGACTTGGTGTTGTGAAATTATCGCCATGTTGTAACCAAGATACTGGTAAATTGGACGTGAAAATTACTCGATTGCACCTTTGTCTGACTCTATTTAAATTGGTATTAAGACATTAGACGTATTATCGTCAAGAGTCAATTCACGTATTAAGTGGTAGTGGCAATTTAGTTCAAATATATACATGTACATATAGGTGTTAAAGAACTAGCTATAAAAATAAAAGATACATTCCAATATCGTTATAGCCCGTGGGTGCTGTGGTAAGTGATACATTGTTTCGATGGTCTATCCTTCAACCACTTAGTCTAGAAGCAAATAGACAATTGTTTTTTTTAATCGGGCATTCTGTCCCTCAATATGCCCATGCACGTTATTAATATTTAGATATTTATGATTTTTACACATGCGTATTGAATTTAATGCTCTTTTCTACGGCGTTAGCTTATGGCGACAAAGTTCTTGGAAATTTTATGAGCTAATTAATACAGCTAAAAACGTGATGCAACCCACAGCCCTACCCGTCACATTACTGGTCCTGTTGACTACGCACTTCCGTCAGCAACTGTTCATATCCGGTGCGCGCGCGCCGCTCCGCCGCCGATAAACAAAGGGTCAAAGGGCTTCCGTTCCGTGCCGTGGCCGCTGATCTGCATACTATTCTAAGATTATATTACATGTTAATAGATACCAGTTTTCCTTGAAGTGTGCGTCATCTCGTTTCCTTTGTTTATCATAGAAGCCTTTAGACAAGTTGATTTGTTTCACATCCGTCTGGTTAAAGTTCGCATCCTGGCTGTGATTCCTTTGTCTCTGTTAGTATACCCATGTCCAGTTGTAGATAACGATGAAGAAACATTAAGATACCTGCAATTAACAATAAAGTAAACATTAATGAATGAAGTATCATTTCAAGTATTAGAACAGACTAGCAGAAAAATGATGTCTAAAAACAGAACTCAATTGTTTAGGTACTTAATTACTTGTTTGCACCTTATAGTAGTTTTGTTAATAAACCTTATTTTCACAACTAATCAGTAAAACCGGTTTTCATGTTTTCCGTACAGATTTACTTTACAAAGTAGGTAACTTGAGCCAGCCCGCTAACGCAAATGCAAACTTTAAGTCAGCTCAGCACATCTACTGGTAATCGATATTGATTCGCGCAAACAACAATCAAGCGTACCCGACGGACGTTGAACTGTAATAACAATGTTAAATACGAACAATAACTAGGAAATTGCGTAGGAACGCAAGCAAAACATATCTAAACCTAATAAATAATCAACGTTTCTATGATGCGTAACCGGTGACGTAATATTAGCTACTAGTAGGAACTAGTAACTGGAAATCGTAACCTGATCACTACTTAAATTAGTCGCGAATGTCATGGAATGACATCTGAATTACGTCATTTCCATACACGAACTAGAATGAAGTCAATAAGTTAATATTATTAAAAGTGGGTATTTGTTTATGAGGGGATTCTTCAAAAGACGAGGCGTATCTGGTATCCTAGTTTATTCCATATTACTACCATTTAAAACCCACGGATTGACACGGCCCATTAAAAATATCTACCTAATGAATAAAACTTAATGAAAGGTGCAGCCGCAGACTG
The DNA here is from genome assembly GCA_003671415.1 of Megathymus violae. NCBI lineage: Eukaryota > Metazoa > Arthropoda > Insecta > Lepidoptera > Hesperiidae > Megathymus > Megathymus violae. The sequence goes on along the minus strand of PDGT01000040.1, from coordinate 1,701,560 downwards.
ATAGCGCTGACACATTGTTAGAAAAACCTTTTGCTTACAAAATAATGAGCCCACAATCGCTCTCATGTCCTTCAGGTCATCAGTCAACGCTCAGATGAAAGTTTAACCGACATGAGATAGCTTAAAGGCGCCGCTCATGTGACAAATGAGCCCACCTCCATTGTTCTGAATGCTTTGTTATTGTTAAACAAATCATGACTTACCTTACAATAAATTAGGAAACGTTGACTTTAAACGCGATGATGTCACAAATCAAATTCATATGAATTCACTGTGGAATTATTATTATTAAGCTAATTATTATGATTTGTCTACGCATTTATGATGCTTAAATTAACTGTAAAATTAATATTATAATAATCTCACCGCGGAATTAGCTGTGATTTTGATTTATGAGAAAATAAGAGATTTACCATAATGTTTTTAGTCCACAGAGAGATTTTTTTAGCATTTGTTGTAGTTCCATGAACACACCTTGTAACCAATTTGTTGAGTTATAACTTTAAAACTTGGTAAAGTACGGCTGCCTTTCTATTTACACCTGTGTCTCTGAAGTTACTTGACCGTTAATGGATTAAAATCGAATAATTTGTATCTTTTAAACGTAACTAAACATTAAGTACCCTGTACTTTTGTGTTGAAGCAAATTTGTTGAATTGAATTTGATGCCTTATTAAAGTCAAAATATAAAAGCTAGGTAATTTCTATTCAGTACTAATAAATACAATTGTAACGAGGTCAAATCTGTATGATAAACATATTTTGAATTTTAAGGTTTTGCTTTGAAGAGGTCAAATAAATTGTATTTAGAATCTTTCTCTAGGTTTCACATCAAAACCACTAAATAAATTTGGATGGTACTTGACATATTAGTAACGATATATCGAATACATCAAACGATAAATCTCCATGTCATTGTTTTAGCAAACGGTATTGTGTGTATAATCGATTTGAGCTGATGCAATATAATATATATGGAATTACGACCATCGTACCTTGCATATATATATCACACAGCAACATGTGTATTTTGTATTTAGAGTCAGGTAATTGATTAAGTATACTTACAGAATAATAAACGTTTACACATACCCCTGCACTAGAATCCCTGTGTTGCGAATGGCATGGACGTACACGAATATGACATCACAAACATCCATAACGTGACAACAAATATTTACCTATGAAATAAACGTCTGTCCCGGCCGAGGATCAAACCTTGGACCCGTCGCTCGACAGGCTGGATATTTATCAACCTATTTATCAAGCTACTGGATCGTTACTTCAAATATTTAAAATAAAATACGTTATTATGCTACGTGATGGATCATATATAAATATACAGAAATAATTCTGTACAATTTGCAGACAACAGATAGTCTCACATAAATTGTACAAGGAAGCCACACACTTAAATTGAATTAGTCAAGTTTATCTTTCGGAGCAGAGTATATTAAATAAAATACTTACTCATTATGGGCTAACAATTTTCGCTCAGGCCTAATTTGATAAGAGAGACCAATGTACTATGCTAGTAGTCCATAGATTAATTTTCGGTAGGTACAAATCTTCATGCTTTTGTGCAACTTCGTCAGAATGAGAGTACCGTTTTTGTATTGATTGTATTAACAATCTTAAAAATAAAAATAAAAAAGTAATACATAGAAATTAAGTCTAGTGTCTTTTTTAAACATTTGGGAAATATTATACTTTTAGAAGGTAAAGCTATTAAAAGTAAAGTACAACAGAGTTACTACTAAAGCAACCGGTCACATATGTGTCCTAGTTTGAATGATATTAAATGAATATAGAAATTGTACCCTGTATCAAACTTGTTTCTATTCTGTGTCACGGAGAACAAACTCATTTAGTAATTAACTGTATAAACTCTAGGCATAAGTGGCCAATATTGCTAATCGAACGTATACAACCTTGTAATCAATGTTTTATTTTCGTTTCAAGCTTTGATTTCTGTATCATCTCTACCCACATCTTTTAAATTAATATGAAATTGGCAAACGACTGTACAGCAAGGCAACGGGTGTTTGTACGCCAACTCAAATTTAAACTATAGGTACTTTAAATTTATGTAGCTGGGCCGGGAATGATCAAAAAGAGACGAGAGGTGAAAAATTATCGGGGTTTTGTTTTAATCAATTAACGATTAGGGTTTCGTAACCAAATTGCAAAATTAGAGACTTTTTAATTTTATCAGGCGGCTGTAAGAAGTTGTGTCAATACATGTACAATTATTTATTAACTTTGTCTATTTTTACAATTTAACATGACAACAATACTTGGTACGCTTTTTTTTTTTTTTTTTGCGCCCAGAGATGGTAAGTGGGCTACCCTCCGGAAAAGCGCGGGAGGAGGGTGGTGAATGCTCCTAGCATACCAGGCAGCCGGCTGCTCTGGTTATGTGGGACTCCCGTAGGCCTACCCACTAAACACCACCCGTTGGCTTTGGCCTTGTGGCCTCTAAGCCTTCATCGGTTGCGACCCATCCTTAGAGAAGGATAGGGTGCTAGCGGTACTCCCGAGGGAGCATACGCTTGTTGTTAACACTAAAGGTGTTGTCGAATGGTGAGACTATGTGGCGTCTTAAGGACGCTACTAGCTGATATTGTTGGAATTCTTGACTGTGGCCGCCAGACGGCGGTCCAAGTCAGAAGATAACTTGTCGAGGGGATTGGTGAGAGCGTTTCTTGGCCGCCTGATTTGGCGGCCTGAAAGACTAGGGGCGGTGTAGTCCGCTGCCTGTCTGATAAGGGGATTACTATGTTCCTCTGAGGATTTAAAGAATGATCTTTGAAGAATTTTTGGATTGTCGGAAGCTGGAGATCGAAGTGCAGGTCGGCGTTCCTCACGCACCAGTGGGCGTTGGTTGCTCTCCTGCAAAAAATATTCTGGACAACTTGGATGGGATGAAGGATTTTGGGATCGGCGTGTGCGAAAACAGGGGCGGCGTATGACATCACCGGCCGTATGCAAACCTTATAGAGCGTTCGCTTGTTCCTGAGGGACATCTTACTATGCCTTCCGAACAGATTGTTGAGTCGGCCCATGTAATATCTGGCGGAGTTGGTGACTTTGCGTATGTGCGGTCTGAAAGTTAATCCGGAGTCGAGTGTTACTCCTAAGTATTTGGTTGTGGTTTTCCACGGGACAGGAGCGCCTAGCAGTCGGATGTTTGGTTCGTCGTGTCTGTGTCTGGGTTTAAAATGGAAGTAAACCGCGGTGCTTTTGTCGGCGTTGACTTCGATTCGCCATTTGGTGAACCATTTCCCTAACTCGTCTACTGAGTGTTGTAGTTTAGGGAGGACATGATTTATTACCCGTGATTGATAATAAAGAGCGGTGTCATCTGCGAATAACGATAGTTGAACGCCGTTTTTTGGAATGGGTATGTCGTTGACGTACGTTAAGAATAGTATTGGGGCTAATACCGAGCCCTGTGGTACCCCAGCCGCTAGCGGGCGTGGGGAAGAGAGAACACCGTCGTGTCTAAAACGAAAGGAACGGTTTTGAAGGTAGGAAGCGACCAATCGAACAACGCGATCAGGCAAACCTAAGTAATGAAGTTTGAAAAGGAGTCCTTCGTGCCAAACTTTGTCGAAAGCTTTGGCAACGTCGAAGAAAACCGCGACTGTACGTTTACGTTTAGGATAAAAACCGCTTAGGATATATTCCACTATACGGTGGATTTGCTGAGGGCACGAATGTTTGGCACGGAAACCGAACTGATGTGGGATTATTAATGGTTGACCGCCTACTGGAAAGAGAAGGTTCTTCAGTCTTGTCTGTATAACACGTTCGAATACTTAATCTTGGTACGCTCTGATAGAATAATCTTTACACAACATTTGCTCGTTTGCCTGTTTAGGGCCCAATTCCTCATAGATTCCAATCACACCAACCAACACAATCCCCTTCTTGTATATTTTATTGTAACCATAAAATATTACGCCAAAACTCGATGAATGTGATTTCGTAGTTCTTTGTTTCCATAAAATGTGGCACCACCACTTAATGGAATCCATAATCTAATCACAGCAGATTTTGTAAACAGATGACATTATAGGCGTCGATGCCTCTTAGCAGATAGATTTTTGGGAACTAAATTTTAGAAACCTAACGTGTAATGGATTAGTAGAATACTTTAGGAATCGGAGGTTGGCTTCGACTTAAAAATGTACGAAAACCCTTATTCAATTTCGATTATTCAAAATTACACCATATGTTTAACTTATTTTCTTGCTATTTACATTTTCCTTTATTTCTAATTAGTAATAGAACGTTTTAAAACTTGTAAATCGAACAAGTTAGCAAACCACACAATGCAAATTGAGCAAACGTGGCCTTGTCCTCAAGAACTAGAATCAGCCGTTCCTTGTAGATTTCTCGAATACCATTCAGAAATAAACTAAACTAAATACCTATGATGGTAAAATTGTTAAGATTTGATCATAATTAATAACAGCTACCACCAAGGGTTTTTTCCCATCTGTCAAAACATAAGGTGGAAATTTTATTGGTTATCCGTTTATTAAATTCCAGCATTAGATGATTCGTTATATTTATTTTGTTAGTAGAGGACACGGTTGATACTTCTCTAGACAAAAAAACACTGACTAATAAATATTATTAGATTATAAAGGATAAACTTAATTGGGTAATTGGATAATACAGATATATTTGTACACTCCGATTGTATGTATTGATACACATTTGTAATTTAAAAGGCAATTTTTCCTGTAGGTATGCTATTGGCGCTTATACGCTATGTCATAGAAACTATAAAAATTCAGGTTTAACATTATAAATTCTGGGTGTTGTAGTGCCTTTGTCAAACACCTTTTTCTTCCAGAAAAAGAAAATATTTCGATATATTTTTCGAAGGTCCAGAAAAATAGTATGAAATTATCGTTATTCTAATAAACTGTCTTCGCACAAGTATCCTAAAATTTCAAGTTTGTACGTCATTTTATTTTATAAAATCATACAAAGTAAAAATGTACTCATTTGACTGTTCCTCATTATCATTGCTTAAATATTGGATTTTAGGCTCACTAATACTGTAAGATCTGAGGCACAAGCCAGATAAATTTTTTGACTCCTGTGGCACTGGTGCTTATAACATAATCAGTAAAATTATAAAGTACTAAAAAAAACGTGCGTGCGATTATAATAATAAGTGGCCAATTGTTTTGAAAATCGTAAACTCATCAAAACAAATATTTAAATAAAGTACCAAATCAAGGTAAAATTATTTTCTAGGGGAAATCTCCAGAATTCGAATATTTAATCGTTTACATAAGTCGTTGTTAGACATTCGTAGAAAGTCGATGTTATTCACTTTTCTCCAGTGCGCAATTGCATGTGCTTTATTTATCATTGTATGGTTAATCATTGTTGTATGTTGGGTTAATGCACACTGAGGCATTTGAGACTACGTACCAACAACCAGCTAATTCCTAACGCAACTTATACTCGTACTTGTTATCAGTTGAAGACCTGTACATGCGTTATAACTTGTTGTAAATAATATAGAAACAATCGTGAAGTATCGCAATTTAATATATTTAAATTCCATACGGATCAAAATAAGATTAATAATAACACTCTTTGAAAACTTTCTTTCATTCAGCACACAAGTTCATTACGAGCCATAAGTGCTTCCAGTACAGAGTTCGCTCCAGAGTTACAAATGTGGGATTGATTGTAGAAGTAATTTGAGGATGTCATATTAAACTCTCAGATGAGCAAACATTCTTACGATATTTTCCTTCACTGCTAAAAATTATAATTTATTTTAAATATGCACTTTACCTTGAAAATATTGTCCCTAAAAATAGAAAATGGGCGTTTAAACACCTAAATTATCAGTTTCCTATAGTAGGTGACGAAACAGGTACTATTTCTAATTACTATCTCAAGCTATTTCCTACAAGTATCAAGATTGTTATTCTACTTTTCATAAAGATATGTCGTTTCCATGTGTACCATTACTTACTTACGTTTTATCTTTATTTTTAACACGAGGGGTTAGTACCTCTCGATACATCCATTAAATAAAGAACGAGGCTATTGGTTTGGTTTGTTTTGCTTCACGTTTACATCAGTCACCTGCTGAAAGGAAGAACTCACTTAGGTGTAAAACACATGGCAGCCTAAATTTAGCAGGTCTTCGTTTCCTCTTTCAATTCCCTATTTCTGTTCAACTGATTTTAATTTTTTTCATTTTTGTCGTATTTTTTGTATCGTTATATTTGAAATAATAAATAAAATAAAATAATAATAGGTAGGTTCGTCGAGGAACCTACATTCCTGAATTAAATATATATATATATATATATTTCTATAAAAAAATATATTTCGATATTAAGCCTTAATAATTTTCCTTGTTAATTTCTTATTAATTAATTCTGTCTCGTCCTAATTTTGTTCACGTATATCACAATTTTAAATAACAATATTTATCTCACCGATAATTCTCTCTATTTCTTATCTGGGGAGATATTTCAATGGAAAATTTCCATAAGTAAATGTTAATTTTTTTCAATGCCTTAAATGTTAATTTTTTTCTTTATAAAAGTACATGCAAGAAATAAGTATCTGTCTTAGAGAATACTTTATAAATTTACTAAGTTTACACGATTTAAAAACTATCGACTCTTCCTTGGTTACTAAATCTTGGTCTTTTAATTAATCCACATTGGAGTCGCATAGTGAAATGCTCATAAGGTCTTCAAATTTCGGACAAAAACACATGCGATGTGTTAACCTATGAATAAATGGTGAGAATATATAAAACTATTTTGCTAAACAAGGTTCTAGCGTCAACACTCCGATCATAAATATGTAGTGAAGTATAAATAAAGCAGGTAGGGTTACACGAGATTTGTATTTGTGTGTTATTGCAAAATTTAAATTCATGTGAAAATATCTATTTAACCTGCCCAATCAGCCCTGGCATCGAGCCTCTATTAGGGATCCTTTGTAGAGTAACATCTTGTTAAATTATTTATTGAATTCAAAAATTATGTCTTAAAAAAATCAATGTATTAACTGTATAGTTAACTGTTTAGATTTTCCTATGTAGCTTAAAAAATACTCGGCGAGTTTTCTTAAGAAGAATGATGTTCACAACATTAATACGAAGAATAAGGCTAAATGATTGTACATAATTTCAAACAACAAAATTGGTGGCACTTTCATGGGTATATGTGTAAAAGTTTGAAATAAAATTCCGTTTGAATTAACGGAAATACTATACTGTAAATTAAAAAAATTTCATCATCAAAAAACCCCTGGGGAATTTATTAACATATCTTCTGCCGGCAATACTCACGGTAGGCAGTTGTTGAAGCGATGGCATTGTTAATTTTGCGCTACATACTAAATATTAGAAGTCGCTGCCAAACCTGATAACCAACAATACTTTACTAAAACACGTTAATTCATATCGTAATATGTATAATACTAATAAAATAGTACAGTGTGGTGGGATTGAACCTAGCGTATCCATTTGGTTATTCTCCGGTCAATTTAAATGTGAACAGAAACCCATGCCCACCTAATTGTTGGATTGATATAAACCACTTCAGTTTTTAGAAAACAATTAACAGCTCTTTGTAATTACTTGCTGTGCCTGTTCTGTACTGCGCTTTTACTCGTAGCAATTGCTCGATACCTAATCTTAATTAGATTATTAATGACATGTTTAATTGGGCGGAAATTATTGGAGCCAATTGTTTATTAGTTCAGCAATAAAAATAACCTTAGAAGTAAACATTATGTTTGAAGTAGATGTCGATGTTATCTCTTTATACCAATCTGTTAAAATCTATGTTTAATAATGGAACAAATGAAATAAAACAACAAAGTAAATGAAACTATGCATTTTCTATGTAAGTTTAAAAATATTTTATCTTTTAAAACCAAATTCACGGTCATACAATCTTTTGTACACCCCATAATTGACTGATTGTATCCAATACATATTCGGTCTGCGTAAGTATGACCATATCTCTGAATGCCGTTGCCAGCTTAAATGGCTGTAATGGCGAAATACCAAAATTGTCTGTGCACTTTATGCTATTCTAAATAATTTTCTCCACTTTATTAAAAGGAAAAGTTTCATAACGTTTGTGACACGCACGACAAAATACTTTGCTCTTCATCCAATTTCAAAGCTAACATTCCACCAATTACTACTAGTTTTTTGCATTACTAGTTTACTATTCACGCGGTACTTCTCTGGAACGCCATACTTGCAAATATCCGATGTGCTCCAACTCCGTGTAAGTTTAAGAAACTAGTCCAAGAACACAATTAACAGTGTGATTCACCTAAGTATTTGATATGTACGAGTATGTATAATCATAATTTTATATATGTAAATATATTTATGTACGTAAGTATGAATATATATTTCAATATATATTACCTTAAAATGGGGCTATTTAAAAACAAGGATCTATTTGAGAAAAATTAAAAAAAGATTGCATCATTAATTTCTTCGCAAATCTGAATACGACCATGAGTTTACGGGATTTCGTCGCGGGCGAGGCAACCAATCTGAAACGTTAATTTGTTATATCTGAAATAATAAACGGATTTTTGTAAAAAGAAGTGTATTCGCGCAAAACCGTGAGCTGCAAACTTTTGGGTGGCCAAATTTTGTTTTTACACACGTTTATTTGGGTAAGTACGCACATTTTTCTGTGTTTTTCACCATTTATAATTAACAATAGCAGCTTGGTTTGCTTTAATAGTTTTTATGTTATGATGATTTATTGAATATAGGGCTTTTTGGAATATAAAATGGGGTTATTTGGTAAATAGCCAAATAGCCAAAATTGGCCAAATAGCCTCTTTTCCAAATAACCTCTTAATATCTCAGTTCAGATGGATTGAATGTACCAATGATTTTTTTATATTTCCCCTTGTTGCAGATGTTTTCAATTACCATCTACCATAGTCCGCATATATACAATATAAAAATATTAAATATTATGTATAAAATATTACAAAACATAAGGATCATACAGCGATGATGCCCTCCAACAAGCAATATATACTGTGCAAAAAAGGAATTAACACTAACAGCAGCTATTGCTATAATATCTCGAAAATCCAGAAGGTAAAATTGTACACAGCCTAAATCTGGTCATACTACCCTGTTCTCAAATATCGAACAGAAAACATTTATCAAAAATGCTCAAATTGTTTCCGATTAGGGATTTCCTGTAGATAAACTCCATTTAAGAATTTTGGCTCACATATTTGTCTTAAATTGGAAGGAATATTCCCTCAATAAAAAAAATACTCCTGGTTGAGGTTGGGCTTTAAATTGTATGCAGAGACACAAAACTATTATTTTGCCGTGCCACTTTTTAAATAATGATAATACTTTTTAAATAATTATAAAACCTACCTTACCTATAACCTTAGGTACTGATGATACTGGATCAAATAAATTTCTATGCAAGCGAGGGAAAAGTATCCTGAAAGAATCATGGACTCCACAAAAAGTGCTATAACCAACATGTTTGCACCATACGTTACTAACCCGTTATTTAGTTTTACAAAGCAAAACATTTATGGGATAGCTGGATACACGGTGTTCCTCCTAACACGCATGATAACAGAGCTCGCAGTGAATGGTTCGATTGTGTATGTTTTGAAAACTCGTTCGAAACTGTTGTCATAATATATGCTAAAAATAAAGAAGGAGTTAAGCTCTTGTTAGGAGATAAGTTATTATCGCATTTTTCATCTACAGTTCTGGAATTATGTCAAAAACATAACATTAAACTTGTCTGCCTATCACCAAAGGCAAGACATATATTACAACCTTTGGACGTTGCTTTGCATGCCCCCTTGAAAAAATATTGGCGTCAAACGGGGACCAAATGGCCACAGAAACAAAATTGACGGGTTAAAACAATGACAAATTAAGGATCTCCACAATTGTTCTCGTCTGCAATACAAAACGCATCACTGTCTAGTTGTCGAAAAAGATGGAAGTGAGGGATCCGTTTATAACTCTAAACAAAATACTTAGAAAATGGTCACAGTTGATTCTAGAAGGAGGATAATAGCTCTAGCCAAGCCGGTAAAAAAAATCCTATCACGACATACGAGTGATGTCAGATTAAACTGGATGGTGCGGAGTTAATTTAACTTTGTGCGTTGTTCAGTAGGGACAGGAACAGATTGTTCCACGAGCAGAAGATGTCGGCATAGACTCAAGGATGTGCGAAAGCTATTATACTAGAGTTGTTATTTTTATGATTGTTCAATGCGCAAAAAAGTAGTATTCTAAACGGGTAAGCTCAAAATTATCTTACCGCAGCATAATGATATGATTATATGACCCAGCGCGTACCGCTTCTTTGACAGCACATTGATTCTTTTTAAAAATAAGTTACATAGGTCATTAAAATTATGATGTCACTAATTTGAAAAAGGCCTTTCTCGAGTAAATAATACAATAAAAATATTGATTACATAATCATAATATACATATATGTGCCTTTGTTCTATTTATAGGTCCACATAGTCTCCCACATCAACTTTGATAACACGAGGACATTCATAAGGTGAGTGTTTGCTTAGACTTACAGCCACAGCCATTGATAGAAACCGATAAAAGATAAAATATGTTCATCATACCTAATATACACTCGAGAGCAATAAACTATAATCACTGCATCGTGGGTTAGTCAAGACTAATTTTTACAATTTCTATGCAATGAACTGAGGATTGTGGTATATAATTTGAAAGGTAATTTTATTAGCTTTATATATACCACACATATACCAGTTCAGTTTTTTCCAGTTCAGTCCAGTTCAGTTCAGAGTTTTGTAAAAAAATTGTCTTAAGCAATCCGCGATTAAGTGATTTAAGTCTGTTTACAATTTCCACCTTGTGATATCATTCATAATAAATACTACTAAATTATTAAAATTTCTTGTTTTGTGAAAATAAAATTAAACTTGAAGTACTCTTAATTGTTTCTTCTAAAAAAATTATATAATTTTTAAATCAAATGAAATCAAACCTTCAATAAAGTTTATTACATATTCAGTTGATTTGAGGTGTTCACTATTGATTCAAACTAAGGAATGGATTATAATGGGCAGTTGTAGGAAACGATTCTATGACCAATATTTTATTAAAAATATTTTTATCTACAAGATATGTAACAAGTATGAGGAGGATATGTGCAGCAAACAGCTACCCTGTTTTCTTCTTGGCTGGTTTTGGTTGTAATCTGTGATCTGTGATGTGTGTGAAGCCCGGCCTGCCTGCTTGTTTTTTGTTGTTAGCATTAAAATCCCATGTTGTCAGAATCCTTTAACAAATACATAGGTGCTTTTACATAGGTATTTGCGAACTAAAAAATCTCACAAAGAATCAATACCCACAAACAAACATTTAATTGCCACATAAATGCTTGTTACTTCAGGAACCTGGGACTTTTCACTCTCGACATGGGTGGCCGTACAGGTTAACAAAGTTTCCCTAATGTTTAATAAACGACTATTAATAAATTATGTTACTGTAACGGTTAATCATAAAACATCATTGAAACATGACTTGATGAATGTAGGTAATGGGATTTTAACGTGGCTGGAATACTTACGTATTTATAATAAACATTCCGCTAAATATAATTCTGGAACGTAACATCGATATTCTTAGTCTTAAATTTCAATCTTAAGAAATTTATGTACCATGTTTATTTCACGTGGTCGTTACATGCGGGATGTTAATTATATATATTGGGGTTTATAATTATTAATTTAATTAGAAATTGGTGTAAAGTTGATATTTCATTTATCGGCGTCAATAATTTTAATTTTATAATAAAGTTATAAAATAGTTGCTGTAATAGGGGTAGTGCTATAAAATGAGATGATGGCTAGCCGAGCGGAGAGAGGGAGGGGGGGGGTTACTCCGACATTGTCAGCGGTGCCATTCGCATGTCTAAATTGGGACAACGTTCACGCCTGAATCATATGGGCTACTTATTTAATTAATCTACTTTATAATAACTTTAGATAGCATGCAATAACTTTGGTCATAACATCAAGTTGGAAGGTAGTTCACCAGGATCTCCAATTATTAATTCGGAGCGTCCTCGTACCGAAATACCTATAATGTTCATGACTTCACGGGTCATATTGCAATAAAACTACGATTGTGTCCAACTATGTTTAGATCGCAAGGCACGTCGAGTCTTGAGAGAAGAGTGAAATAAATGTCTATTAAAATTTATAATAACAAGGAATATAAAAGCATGAGATCTGCACATTATACAGTTGCAAAAAACCTAGTAATTACAATTATAAATTAATGACTCTGATAAATGTATTTTTACCATGAACTGCGTTTACGACCATCGAGCAAAATTAGTATAAACCCGCTGAACACCTTTACGGCTGGTTTTTATGGTATTATGTTTCTCATTGAAAATATGCTTAAAACATTTAAATGATATTCAATTTCAATTGAAATTCAATTTTAAGTTAAAATCGTAAAGTAAAGTATTTAAAATTCAATAATTATTTTGATTACCTGTATTAATTAATATAACTATTATATGGTCGTGTTTGTTTATTGAATATTATAAGTTAAATTATAAATTATATAAATTTTAATTGAAGTTATAATAAATTAAAGATAAATAAATATTTCTTATCCTTACAACAACATTGATATCGATAAACAGAACAAACGTTTTTTTTGTCTGTCTTTATTGGCCGCCGAAACCACTGTATAATGTATAGATTTAATTCAACACACCTATTTGAATTGATAATATCTCATATTTGAATATTATTTCACTATTTCTTGTATTTTATTTATGAACCATTTTTATATGCCTACAATATTTTTTCATTCTTGCACAATCTTTCTTACGTGCTGCATAACCTACTATCGAGCATCACCGATTCTTAGAAGTTATCATCGCTTATCATTTATGGCGCCCGACGAGGGATAAAATTCTCTGATATTGAAAACATCAATTGTTTATTAGCCAATTCACTCTTATCTTATTACGCGACATCTGTCAATATTACTGCCTCTGTACGTATAAGTAACTGTACGTAAAGGGAGTTACTACTATTTTCGTAATATCATATCGTCCTTTGACCTGTTGTTCTCACTTTAATTTCAAGAACAACTACGTACTTTGATCGTTACTTCACAGATATCAATATTCAACGTCATTTTAGTTTATTTTGTATTCTTATTCATTATAATATACATGTATAATACAGGTTTCATGTTTTCCACTTATTTGCTTGATACTCGGAAACAATTCCGAGTACCTGGTTTATCAGTTTGATAAATGTCGATAAGGGTTTGCTTTATCGTCATCACAGTCGGTGAGATAGCGATAGATACATATACAATGGCGTCGGCGCTAAAAAATGTATTATCATGTTATTATACAATTGTTCCTATGCTTTACATAAATCACGTTTGTCTGGCGTGATGAGGTTTAGTTTAAGCTCATTCAACATCCATTTAGGTTGAATGATCTGAATGAGAGATCAACAATGATACGAAGAACGTGTTCGATGATACTATTTTTCATGTGTTCACAATCCCTACCACGACAATGTAGTGGCGCCCTCTAACAGTTTGTGTAAAACAGATGTAGACGTTCTCCACCAAATAAAAGTGAAGACTTAGGAAGTAAGTGCTTACCTACTGCTCTCCTGACAAGGCGTGCTAGCTAAACAGCTAGTAACATGGTCGCTCCCTCCATAAACTATATTGTGCATTGATTTGTTTAAGCCGCATATCTAAATTCTAGCTATGTGTAACGTTGTATTTTAATGATGAATTTATTTATTGACGTACTTAATTATGTGACCTTGCTTATCAGGTGGCTATACTTATTAGGTGATCCTATTTACTAGGTGGCCTTAATTATAGTTGACGTAACAATGTGACTTTACTTTTTTGAGTAAATTATTAGTTATTCCGATAACTATATTTTCAAAACACAGTTGGAGTTCGATCTGATACAACAAATACTGTGCTCGTTGGCTATTTTCAAAGTCGAAAATAGCTTAAACATTACTTTTAAACTTGTGTTGTTTTAGTATATCATTAACAACAAAATACAAGTACGTCACATGATATTCGTTTATCTTCGTAGATTATGTGCCTACTTATGATATCGTGATAAGCAGTGTTAACAACGCATACGTGTAATTAACAATAAGTGCCTCGTGTAAATAAGGTTCCTACCACACCATGAAATTTGCAGACATTATTTTCAAGCATAAATTCAAAAAGGAAAGCATTAGTTTATAAGGGATAATTTAAAAAAATACTTCTACGAGAAGAAGTTATTGGATTGAAACAGATTTAATAAAATTAAGGGATGCAAATTTTATATTTATGAGAGGTATTAGAGTTAAAAAAATATATTTCTATTTGAGATGGTAAAGTGATTGAGGGTAGTATTTGTTGTTTGTTGAGTGTTATTTTGTAAGCCTTGATTTCGAGATGCTCCATATGAAAACTTATTCAATTTATTGTATGTAACAACTGTGATTTGTTTGTAAAGCGAGAATGATATTTAATTGACTCACTCATATGATATTAAACAATCTCGACTTAAGATTACGACGCCTTACCGATGAAGACAAAGTTTTGAATTACTTACAAAATAAAGTTTAACTAAAAAAAATTGTTCTTAAGACAACTTGCGATAAAGTTGTCATAATTTGGTGCGATCAATTAGATTTTGTATGCCGTGCTAAAGTTACAACATTTGAGTAACGAGCCACAGGCAATATGGCAATAATATCGTCATTGGTGTTGACATCTATGTGCCTGGAAGAGTTGCAGTTTATAAATAGCCGTGACGCGACGCAACGCCAGCCATAGATCAGCTGCCGTAATTCATCTTTTAAGGTGCGCCTTGCAATTCTTGTAATATCATCTCACTTAATTGTAAAAACATATGAGAATATTAAAAAGCACATCCTGCAAAAGGAACATCATAAGGACGAGTTCACTGAAAAATACATCAAATATACTAATGTTGCTAACGTCCAACGTACTAGAAAAGCGTAGCTCTACAATGTAATGTCAAAAATGTTATTGTTGCATTTTGGTTTATATAAATATAGAATTTGATTATAACTGGAGAACAGCGCCACCTATTTAATTATATCAGAGTTATAAACCATCGGCTCGATAAAATAAATAATAATAATATTGTGTGAATATTATATCTATCGATCAAGTCGTTTAGTAGTTACACGATTACTAATTTACGTACCTGCCATTACATTCGAATGCATAAATATTTTTTATATTGAAATAAGTGTTTACAAATATTTTTTAAACGTCAAAACAGAGCCGAGAGAAGATGCGGCAAGATACTCCACAAAACGTGTCTACAATAGTTCTGATTAAGTATCAAACTCTTGTCCAGGCATTTTATCTTTGAATTTATCATCAAATACATAGTTAGTTACCTTTCGTCTTATGACGACGACATTTTTATGAATCTTTAACACGAGGTTTGATTTATTAAGCGATAAAGCATTTTAACTCAATTATAATTTTATTATAAATTTTACACCATCATTAATAGGCTTTGGGGGTGACATAATACCGGGTTCCACCCATCCTTGAATCCAAATCAACCACCCCTGACCGTGGTGCACTCTGCTGAATAACGGAGAAACTTATAGCGAGCGGTCCCTCTCATTGGACGTTGCTCGGCCTTGCAATACTCGATTTAATCCCGAAGATGCTTTCGCGTGGTGGTAGGATACAAAAACATGCAGTCCGAATCGGCAACGAGCCACGATTCACCGACAGACTTGTTTCCTTTCTCTATTATAACGATATTACAACGCTGAGTGCTCTGAGGAACTGTTTGACTTGGTGTCCGCGTCACCTTTTCGTCATCGCACCACCCGCCAAAGAAGTAAGTTCTACCCACACCGACTGGATTCGAGATATTCCTCCTCGGTCGGATTTTCGCGATATTTTTACCGCGCACATGAAAATTGTGGAACGACCTGCCTTCTGAGACATTCCCGGAGCGCTATGATATGGAGTTCTTCAAAAAAGCTGTAAAAAGAGCTCTTCTCCAGACATGACATGACGGAAATGACAAACCAACGAATCTACGAAAATATCAGAAGACAGTGTAATAACGCCCTTTCTAAGGTCTTCTATGAAATCGAATAAGTAGATATTTATGAGTCTTCCAATATTAACCAACATAAAATTTAATGGTTACAATGCGTACAGGATGTATACGTTTATCAAGGATAACTCCATCTATGAAGTATGCACATTAAGAATGGTTTACATCAATTAAGATCCATGTTCATTGAGCATGAGTCAGATAGCACTCATTGAGAATTGTGGGCGAAGGGCGGGGAGCGAAGTGCGGGGCGCCACTGCTATTCGATGCAAATCGTTCACGGTTTATAGGGTTGGTATCATCAAATACAATAAGATAGATTTATGTCAATTGAAAAGCCTTGAAATGAACTTTCAAAATGGCAAATGATACATTTTATATCACAAACAAAGTTTAGCTTAACAGTGTAAAACGACAATTATGTGCATGGCAAGGTTTTAATCTATTTCATTTTAATTAGGTATTATAACAAATGGAGATACATATTAATTATTATGCAAACCATAAAAATACTGAAGACGAAATAAATTTACTGTAGACATCGATTATTTTTGACCATATAACCTCTTTGGTTACAAAAATATTTCCAAAATCCTAACAAAAGCGTGAATTATAAAAAAAACTAATTTCGCCACCTAACAATAACTATTCATGTAATGTTTTTGACGTATCATTTCACCTAAAAATAAATGACTAATATGTAACAGGTTCACCTTCAATGGAATACGAACGAACTGCTTTGCTATTGAGGAGCAAATTAATTAAAATATAACTTTCATGTCATTCTTAAATGAAAATCTGAATTTTAGGGTCTGCTTTGTCTGGATAAATAGTATTTTGGCAACCCTATTCACAGTTGCACTATTAGCGTGTTGGTCGCGGATCTTACTTAAATGCAACGACTTGGTAAACCAATCATTTGAAAACATTTATCCACGCCTTAGCATTTACAATAAGTCATTAATATTTATTCGAAAAATTCAATGTTGTTCCATGGAAGTCGGAGTATGTAAATGAATGTGACCCCAAATATCTTCTATCTTAAAATAAATAAAAAAAACACTTTAAAGTCATTTCTAAGATTATATATATATATATATTATTTTGTGTTTCCTCTTTAGCACTTTTGACTTATCTTTTATTATGTTTTAAATAATTATATTCTTTAATTTAAATATGTACTTTACATTTGAATCAATGTATATAATTGTAAAAGCTTTTACCTAGTTTTACGTTAGGTTAAGTTACATGTTAACAGCAAGGGAGGAAAAAAGGATGTTAATCGCTTTTATTTGAAAACTTGAGACTGTGGTAAGTGCATAAAAATTAAATATATCGTATAATGTTTCAAGATTTGAAAATGTATAATTATGATATGCGACGATTTTAACATAGACGAAGGAGCTTCATTATGGTTTAATGGTTAAGAAATACAAAATGGTCGCTTCTTTCCAAACGGAATGATACTATTTTGAACTTTTACTTCTTTTTTTAGTAAAATTATCATACCTTTAATAGAAAGTGGGAAGTTTTAATATTCATCCTCAAGTAAAACAACTACCGAAGAAACTCGAACATCTCAAATGAACATCAACTCCTCACGAACTCGTAACAACATAACATTTTTACTAATCATGTTAGCAAGATGATGCTTTAAGGGTTATACTGCATCTGATAATGGATTTAATTTTAGGTAGTTTGAATACAATCATGGACTGGATTTCCTCCACCGTTTTAATCTTTAATTTGGTTCCACAGTCGGTTCATATGTTAATTTTATCCTTTTGACAATAATTTATTTTCCTGTATGAGGGTTCATACACGAACCAAACAAAGCGCGCCTGAGTCAGCGGAGCTGCATAAATATTTTTATTTCGGCCGCGTTCTGACTCTTTGTTTTGCAAATGACTCGCACTGCGCCGTGTCCAGGCAGTGTTTACACTGAAGCAACGTCTTGAGCTGCTCCATATGCCGCCTTCAAACGAGACATCCCGTTTCAGAAAGTAGGACAATTGGTTTACGAAATGCCGCAACTGCTACTGCTATCGATCATGTGGAAAGGTATTGCACAAGTTGTTTTGTATATTATATACATATCTTTATAAAGTGCGAGTACTTTATTTCATGACAATAAGTCGGAAATCATTTGTTTTGCTGGTATTGTCCTTCTGATGTATTGCGAAATATGAAACTGATAGATGTTAATAAAATAGATACGCTGTGCTAATATATAAATTACATAATATATTAGGTACTTCAGATATATTATTCCTGTAATGAATCATAACCAGGATACATTTTAATTACATGGCCGCACTTATGTTCGCGTCATTTAGAATATACTCAAAGCCAATGCGAAAGCCTCGTAACTAGTCTGCTTATGCACCGATAACTGAACGACACTGCATAATTCGTAGCGCTGCGTTGACGAGGATTCTGGTTTAGTTTCAGCGAAATGAAACTCCGTTTGCATACTAAGATGTACCATAACTTTGCATTCTCATTGTAAGGATCGTGCATGACGTCTGACAGTGGTTACTTTGTAATTGTTTTCAAATAAGTACGATTTTGAATTTACAGAGTATATTTGTAAAGTGTCACTGGATAGCTATTACATAAATGTAAAAGATTCACTTTTGTTTTTAAAAAAAAATTGGCATTTTGACTAGAATTTCTGCCATAAATTTATGACTACACCCATTGTTCGCCTTTAACTTATTT
Organism: Megathymus violae; assembly: GCA_003671415.1. NCBI lineage: Eukaryota > Metazoa > Arthropoda > Insecta > Lepidoptera > Hesperiidae > Megathymus > Megathymus violae. Next base: position 1,682,637 of record PDGT01000040.1, on the reverse strand, counting down.
ACAATATAACGGATTAAGACACTTTAAATTAATATCGAATTAAAAAATTTGCTGTGTGAAGTTGTATCAATAAGTTATTAAAAAGCAATGTCAATTTGAAAAACAATAACGCGACATTCGCATTACAATGGTCTGCAAACGGTTCCACTGTAAAAGTGAATTTGAGACAATTTTTAAAGGTGTCGAAAACTTTTAACTTTAAACCATCTAATATCCTATATAATATAATAGTAATGAAACTTTTAATGTTGTTTTTTTTATAAGGTAAAACCACCATCATGAGAGAGATAACTTTAAATTAATACAATATACTCAACAGAGTACACTGCCTCATATATACATTGACATTCGGAGATGACTTAGAAATTAATACAATATACTTTTAAAGCACATTTGAAGTTTTAGAAGATATGTACGAAAATATGTACACGTTGACACTAATGATTACGCTCTGTTTATTCGTATATTTGGGGTTATTCAAATGTCGATAGATGCATGCCACATGTATGAAGTATTTGTGGATGCGAGACCACTCGGGGATGACGCACAAGTGTTTACCACCAGGGAGAGCAGAAATAAAGCGATGCAGACAAAGCAGGGTTATCGCAGTAGCGTTACTCGGCGGTCAATAAACCAGTTGACATCTTATTCGTTTGCAATAGTCTGATAACATTTCTATTGTTCCAGCTGCGTTATCGTACTGTTACGCTTTTATTGTTACCGGGAAAGCAATCGCTTGACGATAACAATTAGTAGTACTGATAAGAGTTTCGGCTGAAATCGAAACGTACAGGGATATAAGAATAATCACACAGGAAATATTATCTCAATGACGTCATCGTTTTATAGAATACGTTGAACGCGGTCAGTCAGATAAAGTTCGGTATGTTGCTAACCCTGATAAATTTAGTGAACGTTCAGTCGACACTGAACATTTATTATTGCATTATACAAAAGTTTGCCAATAAAACCAAATGTGCCGGGCATGCGCCTGCACATGACTTATACGAGTGCAATGTGTCACAGACCTCGGACTGTGGAGCCTCGAGACGGGAGATAAATTGCTGTCATTTATACGTTATCTACAAGTATGCTCAATAAAAAGATTGACCCTACTCTTAATGATGATCAAGAACGTGTCAGAGAAGTGTTTGCGCACTCTACTACATTCAATTTCCAGAAGCATTGGTTGATAGATATTACGCAAACAACATCGAAGTAGATATAAACTTTAAAGCAAAGGGCTTGTAAACAAAAATGAGAACATAAACGAATATCGAATACCTTCATCATGATCACGTAACATGTTTTACGAAAGTTTTCTTAATGTTTAAAAAAATTAATTCTATTTATGATATATCTCGACCTACATCATCGGCCATCAATGATTAATCATTATATGTAAGTACTGATAATATAGCCGACCCGAGTGGTGCCTCTCGATGAACTGATGAGATGAAAGCTCCTTTCAAATAGACGTATGACTCAGTGGCTTCAACGGTGACTGAATTGCAACAAATCTATTTAACTTTGCTCGGTTAGTTATTATGCCGGTTATGCCGGTAGTGTACTTCGCGTGGGCTAACTAAAACCCACAACCACGTTGTTAGTTCAAGCTAAATTTGTTTAGAATCGATTGGCCGCATTTTAGCACGCACAGTTCAATACAAAAGCGTTGTTATTAGCGCAAATGTGTAAACATAGGAATAACAGTGTTGTTTAGAAAACTTATTCGTAGTTATTTCTCGCCTAGAATACAGTGGCGTTTGATGAATACATAGCAATTACAATATTTCATGTATACGAGTTGCGGAAAGGCGATACTTAAATAGTCACAATAGTAAATATATATAAAATAACGTTTTCTACTTGCTTACAATCGGTTTTTAGTTGCTCTATGAATCGCCGGAGCTGTGGAACATTATAACTGCTAAATATTTGAGCATGACACCGTTAGCCGGCTGCTCGACGAAGTCCAGTATGAGCTGCTCTAGATGGTCGCGGGCGGTATCTTTGTGCATTGACCCGTACATGGCGCGGAACACCAACGAACTTCCTACTCAATGCTATTGATAGTAATTTATGGCGATGTTCGTATTCATGAATAGACCCTATTATATCATGAAATTGCAGCAATACCGATAGACTTCTGCGTTTCATTTGTTTCTAAGAACGTTGCTGCATTCTAGAAGTCTCCACATGATAATACGAGTAATTGCTGGTTTACGAACAAAGTATATCTATTTAGCAAGTGGTCATTGCATTGTCTTTAGTCACCAATAGAGGCTACAACAATTCGTATGTCTTGAGGCAAATAGCAATGAGTGTCGTTTATGTAGGCACTTGGCAAGGATGAGTCGACTATTCTTTGTTTGGTTTAAGTCACGAGAGAAATTATATTAGGTAGTTAAAATGCTTGTATGTTTTTTATTTATTCATGTATTTTGTATACACAATAAAATGATAGGAGACAAAATATTTATGAAAAGTTTGTACAAGAACACTATTTACTCCTTTCAAGTCAGAAATTTGTTCCAGTAGGCCCAAAACTAGAAAAGTGATGCTGTGAGAGAAACTTAGTGTGTATCTATATTATGATATACATCAAACATGTATATATATATACATATAAATATAGTCGCCTAGTAACTGCCTAGTTTATTTAGAATGATGCAGGATATGTTGTGCGCGTTGTTGGACTGCTCCATGCATGGCTACCACTCCTATCTTCTTCACATTCATCTATCTGCCTGTTAATTTACCGTTTCCTATGAATTACTAGAGCAGTAAAGCTGATGGTATATATATATATTGTCAGATAAAATATATCAAACGTAAATAGTCATTTATAAACCAAAACACGTCCATCTTTAAACGGCGTTATACATTGTGATGAGTTTTTTACCATTAGTTAGGTTTTTGTGTCTTGTGTGTGAGTGTATCTCTTGTGTCTTTGTCTTGTCTTGTATTTGTTTATGTCAAACTGTAGGCCATTTTTCGTTTAAAGAATTATCCCGGGACCACTATGACCATTACAAAAGGAAAGTAAAACTCAAGAGAAACTCGATTATTGAAATGAAGTCTTGAACTGACGCATTTTTTTACGAAGCTGGCAAGAATAATTACAAAGTGACCATTTCATGAGGTGCTTTTGATGTAAAACTCAGACCTGAGCACGACGTAGTCTCTCCCGCCGCTTGTTTTGTACACCGATAACTTGAAGAGCAGCCACATTCCTTTGCGATCGTCCTCGCCATAAACGGGTGTATGTCGCCAGTCGCCACAAGTGGCATCGATCGCACTGGGAATATTGCGGTCGAGTGTTTCACACACGCCTGTTAAGGCAACGACCGCTTTTTTGACAGGAGTTAGACAAAATAAATTATTAACTGTATTCCATGAATCGCTGCCTAATGTGAACAACGCAGCTAATCTACCCTTTTTAGAAACTCCTATACACTTATATACGAGTAATGTTAATATAGGTTTATACTGGAAGCACGTTGTCTATAGCGATTTGTCGATGGCATTGTTTGAGTTATAGCCCGCTTATTTGTGTGCGCGGTGTTGGGTACCGTTACCGTGTCATGGAATGGGACCATCCGTTCTATCGATAAACCATTCCGGCACATATTAAATGATTAATATTATAGTCCGCAAACGAAATATTGCTCTAATACCCTAACTAGTGAGTCAGAATAAGGAAAGGTGAAAAGGAAATGTTTAGTATTGCTAACGCTCCAGCTATGGTATTGCAAAATTGAACGGCGAGCAGTAATGAGCAGTCGATATATCTTAAAAGTTGTAAAACTGGATACATCATTACCAGTATCGAAATTAAAAAGTCAACGGCCTTAAATCACGTTTAACGCTTTGTATCTCGACTTTTGTCATAGCACGTTACGAACATTTGAAGAAACATTGAAATATTATTTAGTAAAAGACTAAACTTATTTTTATTACATCAATATTGATTAACAGGCAGTTAATTAATATTATGTTGGAGAGTCTGCTAAGTCACGCAACGAGAAACAATGGGCAGTGATGGGTGACTATGGTGGGATCGTGCGCACGCGCGCATAAATAACGACAGCGAATCGTCATTGCATTACAAGTTAATGGTAGCCATTTAATGTCCAAACAAAATCTAATATTACGAGTTCAAACGATAGCAAGTCAAATAAATATTACAATTGTGTCGGTGTTAAGAAATATATAACATGGATTTAAAATCCACTACCACATCACTACCATCAGAACTACAACAACGTTCCGTACCGCCCCATCACTCAGGAGACGCACACTTTCGTCTGACGCTTCCACGTAACTTCTATATCCTAATTCCTCGTCACATACCGCCGTGATCACCCAATGTTAAATCGCCATGGCACATCACTATCGTTGTACGAGACATTGCAACTTAAATAGCAAATCTTTCCTTCCCTCTCTCTGGCAAACATTGTTATTTTCCGTCCTTTTATATTACAAACAGTGTAAGAACGTAACGTACAAACTTTTAAACTATTCGATCTTGAAGAAGACCGCACCGGGCTTAATGAAGGTTTGCTTTAAAAATATAACAGTACACACAAACTGTGTGCTGTTTTTTCATTGTGATATTTATTTTTAATTTTGATAATGATATACCTAATATATTATGTACAAGCTACTCAAACACAAGCTACTGACTCATAATCATTATCATAAATACAACGTAAATTGGAGCCCCACGGCCGCGGGTTCTTATAATGAATATAAAATGAATTTAAATCACTTGTAATAATAACCCCCATGATAACATTTTTAACTGGATTTCACACGAATTTATTATTCTTATTTCTCAATCCAACATCTGCGACCCAGTTGTTGCTCTTAAAAAAGTTTTACAAAAACATTGTATTACATATGAATAGAAACTGGATTATATTAATACATAATTCGGTACGGGCCCTACATTAGGGAGGCGAATAATAGATAAGTTAACGTGAATCTGAGAAAGGGTGATTTATCTTAAACCGGGATGGACCCTCTACATCGCACCTTGAAAAACTCACTAAGGTCACACTTTCAGGTAATAAATACTTTATACGTTAAAATGAGACTATACATATAACGTTCGTGTAACCATTTCAATTTAAGGAATACCGGACATCCAATAAAAACTGTCTGTGCTGAGTTGTAAGAAATATGACTGTTTGTGTGTTGTGTGATATTGTCTGAACGTACTAAACGGAAAAGTTGTAATTTGGCAAACACAAAAAAATTGTTGACACAATGACGGACGTACTAGTATATAAAACTAATTCCAATTTTGTAGGTTTTCTTTGGTAAATAGGAGAATTACAAAAATAATATTTTTATAATTTTAAAATGCATTCATAAAAAATCCAAAATGCACTAAGATTCATGCATTGCACTTAAACATCTATCACTCAAACATTTAAAGTGTTTCACACGGGGTTAGAAGTTTCAAGGTTAACCTTAAAGTCCTGAGTTTAATACTTTTTAGGCAATTGTTTTGAAATTGACAAAAGTGTCTTTGAACTCCAAGAGCCTCTCGAAAAATAAGTTAATCTTTAATTCAACCGTAACGAAACGGCAATTAAAATGTCATCACCGAAATACGTATTGCATTGCTCACTATTATAGAATATTCATATAGTCTATAAAGTAGAATTAGAGGCCACAACATCCATTTCATTTACCGCGATGGATTGGCTCGATTCCGTAAGCCTACCGCAATAGCATTCAAACTATGATGGATGGAACTGATGTCTTTGTAGAATGAATAATGATACAAAAAGAAAATTCACATGAAAATCGATAAAATTATTGACAAACAGTATATCGCTTTTAAACTATTTATACCTAACGAACATGACTCGCAACACGAAGCGAATTCGGGAAATGAAATGTGAAGCATCGGAATCTTAGAGGCGCTGCCATGAAAAATGCGCAGATTCTAAGTATTGTCGTTCAGCACCTCTGCGTCGTTAGAACTGAGAGAAAATTTACTAGCTGAATTAATTTTCAATCGCCACAAAAAAAAACTTCGAAAACAGACTCAACAAATACAAACACAATATTTTAAAAAAAAACCGGTTATTTGTTCGGTTTGATGTTAACAAAATACATATTTCCAGTTGGCCGATAATGGGAATTGGTGATCTCATGTGGCGCCCCGTCATCTCTAAGTAGTCATGAGACCAAAATAACTGCTGGCAACGGACTGAGGCCCTGATGCAACTCCCGAATTGGTACCGAGTGGGTGGTTATGTTTATAGGCCATATAGAGAAGTGATTAAAATACATTTTGTACACCAACAAAGCGCAGGTGATACGAACACGATGTAAGTCCCCGTTATAATGTTGAGTTAACAAAAATATTTAACTAAGCAAACAGTAAACAAAGGCACAAAAGTTTGTTTTTTAACTAAGTTATTTATTATAAACGAACTAAATGAATTCATACACGGTTAGTTCTTTACGAACACAGAAGTAAATGAGAAGATTGAATATGGACAGAATCTTAGCGGTATAAAAAGTTTTTTTTTAGAAACGGTTAAATAAATCCCTTATCGAGTTCGTCTCTAGCACATTAACAAGTTCGTAGGCAGTTTATAGAGATCGATTCATAGAAACAACGAGCGTGTAGTACGTTGAACTTTAAGTAGTTAAACTGAAACGGCAGCTTTTTATTAACAGACTGTGAATAAAGACAACACAATACCAAAATACATGAGTCACGTACTCGTGTAATAGACAAACTTTCGAAATTGAGGATGCGATAATTTGTAGAAATCGTTCAGCGCGATTTCTAGGTTAACGGCCTGGGTTGAACTTTCGCAATTTTTGGGCATTATATCTGTGCAGTGAAAAACTTACGTGGACACCGTTAAATATCACGTAAGAAACGGATACAAAACGACTTTTTAATAAATAAGTAAATAAATATATGGGCATCATCAGTGAATCTTTTTGTATTCAAGCTTAAAAATAGTTTGCTAGTGCTGAAGCCTGAATTTAAACATTTTATATCTCCAGAGAAAGAGATCTTACGACAACGTCTCATCGTAACTAACGCAGGTCCACCATGAGCCGTGGAAGTTGGCTTGACATTAAAGATGGAAGGACCTGTTTACACCCGAAAATATGTTGCAAATGCATTGTAAAGTAAGTTATAGAAAACTTATTAAATATACGCTAACTTTGTACACAATATCATGTGCCTTTGCCTATCGTGTTTCCTGAAACCACGGAGTTATATAGCTTCGTGATAAAACACTATCGATTCAATTATGTCACAAGCGTAAATATATAGGGTTGGTATGTATTTACAAGTCCGTGTTCTATAATCTTGGTAATCGTCAATATAATTTTTAAGCAGTTCTCAACCTCTTGAAAACTATAATTATACAATTGATTAATGAAGAAAATGAGAAGGCACTTTATAACGTCACATTTTTCTATGGAGATTCTCAGACGAAATTCCCTTCAAATTACTGAATTTTCTGGTGGAGGTTACAAATTTTTTTTTCATACAAACCGTGTCTCTAAATTACGAACACAACAAAAAAATCAGAAAAATCGGTTGAACCGTTCTCGAGTCATCCACGTGACAAAATATGTGTATATTGATTTTTATTTATATACATATTAGCCTTAAAGATATTACGCAGATACTTAGTCAATCAATACCTATATTTAAGAATCCTACTAACAGTGATACAGATTCACCCTTACAGACTTACGAAGACATCTTAAAAAAAGATTTCAATTTATTTTTATTAAATTCTCATGTGAAACACAATTGGTATCAATTTCATTAATGGAAAAGCTCTCAATGCGAAGGGCGGGTAACGACTACAACCACTAATAAAATTGTAACAACTGACTGTAATTTAATATTGACAACCTTTATTAACATACACAAATAATTTATAATTCATGTCCGTATGTTGACTTCTCCGTCTATTATGACACCTTAGGCAATCCTTATGCATAAAACTGAATGCCAAAAGGATAGCAATATTTAGGGTATTTATTATATCTATTCCCGTAGAATAGGAGATTTTTTTATTGAAATAGGATTTTCCTTAGACCCTTTATTTATTTACCAACTTATTCATTATTGATTAGAAATTAACAGTATTAATGAAGTCTATTGATGGTCATTTCTATTTCTCTGTATGAGGAGTAGTTTTAGAGATCGACAATAATCGACAGCCCTAACTATAATTTAAACTGATAAAACAAAAAATATATTCTATTTTTGAACATTATGTGGCAAGCGACCACCCTCAGTGATTTGACAACAGACTATAGCTTGATACTTTCATTGATAACATTATATTAGTTGAGTATTATATTTTAGTAAACAAAGAAGTACACCGTGTTTGTCATTTTATTATTCAACCCATTTATATTAAGGCAAGTTGTACTTAGTAGCCAAATTACTACTTATTATATATAATTATAATTCGATATACTATATAATTCGATATATTCGAATTATTACTATGACTAATTTACATTTTCTATTTCCATTGTGGCAAATTTTTGACAAAATCTATAAATAGATGCGCTAGGCACACTCCCGTCACTTTGCAGAATTTTATTCGTATCTTTGCAGAAATTTATTAGTATTATATTTCGTTATTAATTAAGATGTTCAAACGGCTAACTATTGTTGTGCTTCGGGCATGTCGAAAGTCGATATATTATTTACCCTTGTTTACTTTTCCATTTTTAGTTTAAAGATATGTATGTAACCGTCTATCCAAGACGCTGCGCTTAATCTTGATCGTTAAGGAACGCGCTTACTTTCATCAGCAATTTGGCATCACGAGATGATTACTCCAAGACGCAAGCACCTCAACGGTATACTAGCCTTGTAATGTAACTAGTACCCATAGCAAATAAGTCAAAACAGGCTTGATTTTTTTTTATCTGTTCATAAGTTTCATAATACATATCCAGCGTAAATCATCAGACCCTGATATGATCGATAATATACAGGTCGTATAAAAATCAAAGCGCTAAAACAATGTAACAGGTTCCAATATGATTACTTAAAAATACGGTAGAAACAGTCTGGTGCGTCGCCGAGTGACATTCTCTATGTATGATCAGAATTTGAGATGATCAATTATGGACTGATTTCACAACATCCGTGTTACGTACAGCAAATATCTTTTAACACGGCTCAATAATTCCTATCTGTTGAGGAGTTCCACTCTTTGTCTTCAAAATCCATCATCAGGTCCTAATCATATTTATAGAAAAACACCTCCGAGCATAGGGTACATAAAGAATTTATGTATTAAAAAATATCATCAAAATAAGTTTATAATCAACGGAGTTATGTTTGGACATCAATAAATAAATACAACACAATCACAACAATCACAGAACTTCCTCCTCTTTAGAAGTCAGTTAATAGTAAGTGCAAATAGCTAAAAGAGCAGAAATGGCCCCTGATAGTATGGGATAGCACATTATGCACTCTCATTACATAACACTTGAGGTTGGTGGATAGATAAACAGGTAACAACTCTTACCATCATGTAGCATCGGTATTATCTGAGTAGTGTCACGTGTTAAAAATAAAGTTGTTATTAATCATTTTAATTCGTTGTTTCATAAACAAAAGTGACACTATTTTGCTAAGATAATTTTGCTCACTTCTCAATGGTGTCTCCATTGAAACAGGAGGTAAGTGAGCTGGTAAGCCGGGCAGACAATAAAATTTAATTTCGTGAAGTAATGTGCGTATCAGACGGAATTAAGGCTATCAGATGGGAGCTATTAAGGTAAATTTGTAAGGCGGTGCATCGAATGAGGAGTGGGTCGCGTGGGCGACAATGACTCGTTTGATGTTATTCTAATGCGCCGAGGGCCGCAACCTTCAGGCACTTATTGCGTCTATGTCTTGTGACATTCCTAATCCATGTGGGTGGTTACCGGGTAGAAGTACTATTCTTGTGTCTTTGAATGAAATATTGTTCCAATCACGCATGGAAATTTTTATAGATTCGTGACTTCTTCTATAACACTTTATAATAAGAAGTTAATAACATCTCATTGCACTCATAGAAAAAAATTGTAACTCTTGGTAAGGGCACTTGTTCCTAAATATATAAAATATATGTATAATGCATAAAGATTACTCAATTATGGCATACATTACACCCTAGGTTTGGATGGTCGAAAACATCTGTCACAATAATAACAGCTAAAAGTGTGACTGTAATCATTATCCAGTATTAAGTAAAACATGTTAATTTATGATTTAACAACTTCTGCGCTTTACATGTACTATGGCACAAAATTATTTACCATCCAGTTAAGTAGTTTAACACGGTCGAATTAGAGTTTAATGGCATTCTGTCAGTTTTATACGAACATTTTTAACTAAGAGATACTTTTTTTTTCGAGCAAAAGTATGCTGTTTAGTTGTTGATTTATTTGATATGCATAATGTTAAAATGACAAGCTTTACGTGAATAAATAGATGCTGGTTAGCAATTAAAGCAATCTCAGGATCTTACGACTGACAGATCAGATCCGTTCGGGTATGTAATGGAGCAGGAAAAAAACTGGATGCAACCGGCCGAGATGGAGAGCGGACCAAAAAGTAGATGCATTCCATTGTTGATTGGAAACGACTCGAACCCGTTCGCTGCATTGGGAAAAGTCGCATTACGGTGAATTCGTAAGCTAGTTGCGTGTATGGAGTGGGTACATTTCATAAATATTGTTTTCTCATTATTAAGCACTATAGTTATTTGGAAAAGTGGTTTCAATTAGAAAGAAACCTCTTCTTGTTCGCATTTACAGGACAAGGTACGTTTGGCAGGTAGTTAACGATTTAAACTTCGATTCACGTAATTTTTCTCAAACTAGAACATTTTAGCAACTTTTGCCATCTTCGAAAGAAAGCTCCTTCTTTACATAACTACAAACTTATTAACTTAAAGTATTTTATTAAATTCTGCAAGATTTGTTTCCCCAGGTACCTATTTGACAGGATAAACAACGATTTCTCTCGCACGGGCATAAGTCGAAATGTGCTAACATCATTCACAAAGGCGATTTCGGGGAACCATGATAAGGGGATCTTTTTGTAAAAAAAATCTTATTGAGAAACTTGCGACTGCTTATGCAACTTAATCTGGGTCTGATTTTATATTGATATCTTACATGTTTTATATTGGTGAGGCAATTGCGTCCGGTGCCTCTTGGGTCAGATCAGTGGGCTTGTACTATTCTGGATAATCCTTACGGTTTTCCTGCATATTTGCCTGGCTAGATACTACCCTCGATCTAAAATCAACCGTAGAATGATCAAATTTATCTCGAGTGCAGTGTTGGAGAGCCGATGAAAAAGCGGGGTTTAGGGTGAAAAATGTAGTATAAGCCCCTGGGCGGAGGTGCATACTTACCGTCAGGTGGCCGTCACCTAGCATTTATCATTGTCTTGAATTATCATACGATACTTAACGTTGTATTGTTTTATATTTCACCTAATGTTATTCTATTTTCTAGTAAGTACTGTTGTGAAATACGAGTACACTTGTAATCCAATTTTATTTCATTTGAATTAGCAAAATATCTCATTATGAAATTTTCAATGTTTCAATACAATTCAATGTCAAATTTACAACGTCCCCGGAACTGTCAAATGAGACGTTATATATAAACCCAAACGAACTTACCTAATGTGACGTTCGATTGTTACTAAACGATTTCAAGTGTTAGAGAGATCACAATCGTTATAGTCATAATATGAGTATTCTACGTTAATCATTAATGCCCATTCTGTAGTGCCAATCGTTATTGAAAAACAAATATATTATTGACCATCACAGGTATTTTTTTATTTTGTTTATTGCAATAGATTTCATTTATACCCTATCCAGTGTTCGTATGTTTGCGGCTCGGTGCAGAGCCCAGCGGCGCAATCACCGCGCGTTCCCGTGAGAACGCGACCGCGCGCCAGCCGCATGCCGCCAAAGGTCAAACACCGAGATACTTTTGCCAATTGCTTACATACTTACAAATCACATTTTTGCTAACGAATGGGCACTTATAAGGATCCTAGATTTAAATAGAAAAATCTGACAAGGTGGTAACTCAACACATTCTTGGCAGGTTTGTCTGGCTATATGCGTTGCAACCAAAAGTATTTTTGCGCGTAAAGGAACTGAACGAGGAAAAATATGAATTTAATATATCGTGACCGATTTAAACAGCGTTTTATGTTTTTATTTTTTCAATTTTTAAATTAGTTGGTAAGTATTAGCAAAGACCTCTTTTAACTTTTACTTCACATATTATTTAAAGCAGGTAGGATGTGTTAGTTGTCATTTAAAAATGTATACTTCGTGCCTTTCGATTATTTCAAAAGTAAATTACAAACATCTATGATTGATTTATTAAGGTAAGTGTTTACTTTTGACCTTTTTATGTCCTACTTTCGTTAATGAAACTTTAGGAAAGAAATTTTATGAAAAATTGTAAGAATTTCTTAAGATATAAAGTAAACTGCACAGTTCTACATATTTAATAGTAATGCAATAATTTTACTAGTATATGAAGGTAAGGTGATAAGTATGGTATCTTACGCGTAATTTTTCTTTACAATTAATAATTGTATTCGACAACCAATATAGCCATTCTTTGCTGCATGCACCTGGTCTTTTGAATTTCTGTTAACATTAGTCTGATCAACAACAATTTTTACATTATTTCGTGGTGAAAACTTTAAAAATAAAATTATTGTGTTTCTACGTAATTTAAAAAATAATTATTTCTTTCAACACATCAAGACTATTTACGACAAAAATTCTTGAAATTCTTGTTACAAATATTCATTCGATAAAAATGGTCTAGCACCAAAATAATAGAATGTCACTGAACTGGGTTTTAAGCCAATTAACTAATTTTATTTTAACGAGCTGAGCACGTTATGGTAATTTGGGCCGAGTCGTCGTCCCTTAATAGCTTGAAGGACGGTCAGAGCTACATTCCACGGCTGCATAGTGAGGCTTATTTTTTGCCTATATTATGCACGTCATCGTAACTTCATTGAGCGCACGGTGCAAGAAAATCTAACATAAGATTATCATCTCCACGGCCCTTCGTGACATTAACATGAACAAGAGTCGACACGCGTTGATCCAGTGACGTGTCGACAAACATTATTATGATTACGCTATAAACTATATCTCACCAGCTGACTTGACACTGCTGTGCGGTACGATCTAGATTAATTAAACTCCATGTGTGCTGTGAAATTTGAAATACGTAGTCGTTTAGTACGTAGTCGTAGTAGAACTGTTTAAGGGTATTAGTTCATACGATCCGTAACTTAACATTTTCGACTTTACTACATACTTTGACATATTTACATATGCGTCGAGCATGTTTTAGGATAACCGAGTGTAATCTTTAGGTGATAATAACGACTGTTATTAATGTAATTGGTAAACAATAATTATAATAAGTTAATATGAAGATATAGTGGTGTATAAATAATGTATTAGTAATATTCATTGTATACCTATATCAGCGATGTTCAATCAATTCATGATATAGAGAAACTTTGATGTAGTCCTAACTTAATGTACTAACTATCAAATTGTTGTGCATTTACTCGTACTTACAAAACATTTCCTCCCACAGTTCTTTGTAATATCGTGTGAAAATTTTAAACAATGTTTATTACAAAGAAAGACGAATCTTACAGAAACGGCTCATTGAAGGAGTTTTACAACCGTTAATAGACGATCTACCCTGTACCTTGCACAATGCATTTGACATACGTAAAGAGGGAAATGAAAGGTATTATCGTAGATCTTACTTAAATGGTCGGCCCGTTCACATGCTGCATCCATTGAGGTCCCTTCACACGGTCAAAGACGACAAAAAATAATACAAAAACCGTTACGCTCATGAAAAAAATATTCTCATAACTCTTGAATGTTCTCATTGACAAATCTGTTTAAGTCGGCTGGTTTGGTAGATCTTAAATACCCTGGTTTGTGGACTCTGACACGCGGTATCCAATTCCAGGAATATCAACATAATACACAAAGGGAAAAACGCCATTTAGAAAGTAGGACTGTTTTTGCTTAAATTTTGTAAATTTTAATATATATTGCAAGAAATTACATTGGTAATCAAAAGGACTTGTTTTATCGGATATTTAAAGGAAGGTAGATCTGGAAGGAACTATTTCAAAACTTTAGAAATCAAAAAAAGGTATTGGAAAATTTTACTTTTTTGGTAACTTTTATTGCATCTTTTACTCAAAATCTATTCTAATAATAAAACGGATACATATTACGGATAGTACATAATGAAACAAATCTTCATATATTTTAATATTTTTTGAAACTTTAAACGAAAGTAGACTTTATTATAGACATAGAGGCTAAGACATACTTTTTTTTTTGGCTATTTATCTGTGTGCGCATATATCCCGCGGATATTACTGAACAGATTTAAATATTTTTTGGAATATGTATGTACCTTATATCATAGTCATTATCTAGGATCCTTTTCATCCCAAGAATTGTATGTGTTCCTACGGATTAGGAAATAAAAGTTAATATGAACATTTTGTCAAATGGATAGCATATAACATTTTGATTGCTTTTCGGTAGTTGTAAATGTTTTTACTTCAACTAGGAAAATCGATTTTACAAACAATATAATGTTCAAAAATAGATTTATTAAATACCTGATAAAACAAGTGTATCGAGCTTACGTGTGTGGTATGTAAAGGCAGACGTAAGTTTTTTATATTACAACGTTACCATCAACCGTGTTAGTTTTTATGAACAAACTGCATCTTAGCGGAGGGTATGAAACACATGGGTCACAAATGTGCGTGGGACCAAACGAGACGTTGTTCCATGAATGAAACAAGTAGCTTACAAGACATGGGGACCGCGTCCCATAACTTTTCTCACGATTCCCAGAATTTGATAAATGCTACACGTTGAGTTTTAGTTGGGCTCTTTTCACAGTTTAAAATAAGTACACGAGAAATTAAATTACTTATACCTAATTTCATTTTTTTAAATCATTCCATTACTACGTATTTTATTTTAAAAGTGGTACAACTTCAATAAACTGTAGGTAAATGATCTGTGTAGGATATTTAATATTTGCCTGTATAACTGTAAGAACAGCCTTGAATATCTTGCAAGGTATGCGGGTGGCAGCATTGCTGTGGGGTGCATTAAGCTATCATACCATCAGCGCGCCCGTCTGGTCGGCATTCTTGAGCCGGGTCCGGTGTCCGGCTCAGGAATGCCTGCAGCCAGCAACTCGAGACGGAAGAGCAGCGGCGGAAGCGGTTCATGGAACGAAAGATACGATTTCTAGAACGACTCAAGATCGTTTTTATACTTACCGGTTATGCACTTTATTTTTACGAATTAAGGTTCATTTTACCATCGAGTCGTAACCGAACTTATTCATCGATGTTAACTACAAAACTGTACATCTTTACGTGCGTAAAAGATTACAAGTGTATAGTCGTATATATGTAATATGAAATCTTGTTAGAATGCAACAAGACTTAAAATGCAATACTGATCGGGTACATTTAGCGTTTAACCTTTCGCAAATGTTCTGAGCCACGGTGCGCAACCGTCTCGCTCCAGTGTACCGTGCATCCTGCCTTAAACAAAGTATAATTTTCCGAGTATTTTACTTTATCGCTATCCTTAACGTACGGGAGATGTTTACCCTAACAACCAGGTAGCTTATCTAGATTCCACTTGGAAATCCATTATATAATATATTATATAATCTAATATAATAATATTTGAAAATAATTCATAATTAATTTTGTTATTAGCAAAACAAGTTTAGCAAAGTTAAGCATTAATTATCATGCAAAATGCGAATTAAGCATTTCCGTTTTACATCGAGGTGCCCTTTCTTCATCTGTCTTAATTACCGTTACATAAGACGTTTTACTTTTAGCCATATATCAATATATTTGCTTTGGTCATTCAATAACTTTTATTTATTTAGGAGCCTGGGCCACTTAACTTATTTTGACTCTGCTTAACACCCGTCAATTTCTTTAGAACGGTAAAACTGTTCAAGGAATGCTTGTGGCTGGAATTTTCCTGTTTTGTTATGAGAGACCTGCGACCTCCCGCAACGAAAGTACTTAAGTTCCTTTGTCGTGGTATGTTATTTTGAAATACCCGATGGCGTCACAAATTGTGGCTGCCGATTGTTGATTAAACAATCGAGCGGGCCCCGCATGCCTCGTCCGTCTCAATTGTAAACTGTTATTGGAAATCAATTGACAGACGTTAAATTAACTAAACAAGTTCTATGAATGACGCTCTTGGACAAATATTGATCCTTCATTAAAGATTTACTTCATCGCTATCTTTGAACGAATTATCGACAATGACAAAGAATAAATCAGCTGATATGCATACGCAGACACTTCCTGTTTTTTCACTGATTGGGCTTATAAGAAAAAAGCAAATTATTTGTAAAATTAAATGAAACCAAAATACTTGTCTTATTTAGCTACTCATTCAAATGTGTGTGTGTGTGTATGTATATATGGGTAACAGAATATATGTACATTATATCGGATGCACATAGGCTATATATATCATGTTAACATATTATATATATGTATATATAAATGCGTCTGTAAAAAAATTTTTCAAATAGGTGCCCTGGTTCCGGAAATTACCCTCCGCATTCACACAAACTCACAAAATTCACACTTTCTCTTTATAGTATTAATAGAGATAATAATAATTAAATCGCCTTTAATTATACATATTTTACTTAAAATTTACACGGTAAAAAGCTCAAGCTAAGCTTAATATAATATAATATAGTAATAAAATACGGTAAACATTTTACTTCAATTTCTTTTGATGTATGCCGTGTTATTTGGCGGTGGTAACATAACTAGTAAAGGCGTGAAAGTGAGGTCGCGACGCTTTCTATCAGCGGTGTCCGTAAGATATATGTATGTACCTTGCGAAAGCCGCAACCGAGCCAACGCAGCTAGCTCTAAATAGAAAGCTGAATGCATGAGACATTGGAAAAGTCAAACGGCCGACATTAACTGTAAATTTGGAATTTTCCAATATTCCATTACATTAGTAAAAATTTTCTAAAGCATTCCAGTTACAATCTATACATACGTAGTATACTTTAATTCAGTAGAATACTAAACAATTATTTAAAATCTATAAGGTTACGATCGGCACTGACAAATTATTTAAGATGTCGTTATCGGTGCATTTATTCAATTTACGCAATCGTGGATCAATTTTATACACGTTAATGTTTATCTTGCTATCGTTGGTCTCGTTAGCGCCGCCAATTTACGTAACATTCTACTCTCAGGGGCAATGCCGTGAAAATACAATGGGACATTTTCTTCTCTTTAAAAACATTTCGATTTACACCAAAAACGAAATGCTTTTACCGCCACCTCTATAACTTCTAGAAAGTTTTAAGACAGGTAATCCAAGAATGAAATCAATCTATGGATATTGTGTCTTGTATTTAATTTGAATATGATTTATTTATTATTTCTTGAACCTCTTTTCAGTGTTTCACATCTGTGTTTGCGTTTTCCAGAGCACAATAGCTGAGTATCACAACGATATACAAAGAACATTCTTCGCCGAGCTGAATACGATATACACATTATTCATTGTGCGACTCCCGCGCAAAGCGTCGTGAAACGCGATCCCCAAGCTGTAGCTGAGATTATGCGTATTGCTCATGGCGCATCCACGCCTTCTTCAGCTGCATGAGAAATATCATAGACTGTAATAGATGTGAAGCCTCTCTTTCTTATCTTTTGCTATAACTTACTGTATCTACTTTTCCTTCCAAATTCTACAACTATATTGTGAACAGAATTTTCTAGAATAATATTTAATCAGTGGTAGTTCTCGCCTTACACCAGGAAAAATAGAGTATCAGCAATAAATACATAAACAAAAGAGTATCTGTTTAACATTCACAAAAAAATTAAAATCAATAAATACTTCACAAACCACACTTGAAATCACTTCATACGATAAATTTTATAATTATTACCAGACAGTTTATACGTTTCGTGTTTTTTCCATTTTGACTAAAAGTTTAGTTAATCTCTTAGTCATCATAAACCCAGTCATAGAAGATCAAGAAAAAGTATGTTATGGGTAGCCCTACAACTCTTTATTCTTTCAGTCCCTTTAATATCACTTAAAGCATTCCGAAGACTACTTTGGATAGACAGACAAGTAAGCAGAAAGGCAAACGAACAAAAGTTTGAAGGAGTCGTTTTGATACTGTGTTTAGGGTTTTAAATTTAGTTCCGAGAATTCATCTGTTTAAGTGGCTTCGATGCCTGTAATCTCATGTGTTAACAATATTCACTGCGATTAGTTTATGGGTTCCGTTAAGTGCCGGTGCCATATTCCATGGGTAGAGAAACATAGAACAAGAAAGTGACACTCACGGAGTGTTGGCGTAATAACTTATGAATATAATAAAAAAACAATGAAAAAGGGAATGGTGTTGGTCGGTGGGAATGGAATGTGAGGACATTCGGTCTTAGGCAAACAAGTGACCAAGATGTCGAGTAAAGATGATTGTATCAGAGCATACTAAGCTTAGTTGTCATGTTAAACTGTAAAAGTAGTCAAAGTATAAAATAATTGTACGAGTATACTGAAATTATTATTCAAGAGACTCCTGACAGGAGGCTCCCTACAATTTATACGTACAGATTAAATATTCCAACTCCGCATTATGGACAAAATTAGGTATCTGGCATTAATTTTTTGCTTGTAAGCGATTTAAGAAATAAGAAAAAAACCGACTCATAATATAATTTGGTAAGCGTAATCGGCCATGAACCCTGATTCTTTTTACCTTAGTCCAATCTTACCTACCAGATAACAAATCTTGATAGATAGGTTTTTAAATTATAGTGTCTGTATTGGCATGTACTACAAATATAAGAGTGTTTTCAACACATCTGGTAAGCTTTGTAAAAATACAATGACTTCGTTTTTACTCACTTTTTCTATTATTATTTTTTTATTCTGCTTCTGTCTTCTGTTTCATTTTTATACTTTCCTTTTGATCACATTAAGCCTACTTGAGACTTTTAGTGTTCAAAGTCTAAATTAAACTCAAAAGTAAATCGCCTCCCTCATTATTCGTCGGTTAAGGAGACGTCGACCGATGGGTTTCAAACAAACGTGACCTTTTTTGTAGCATGTTGCTTATTAGATTCTAATGAGACATTACATCTCTACTTCTTTCGCGGATCAAATCTGGCTTTTACATACATTACTATAGTTAAATGAGCCTTTTGGCAAAGCATTAAGTGTAGCGAGAAATCGATGTTCGCCAAGGATTCATCTCCGTTCGAAAAGCAAGCAGCAAGTTTGTAGTTGGGACGAGTGTGGTGACGTCATTCTTCAAATTTGGCAATGCCAGGCGTTCGACCTCGTACAGTTGCGTCGTGGCAATCGCGGCTGTTTATATTAACAGAACTGCGCAAAAGATACCAGAAACAAAAAATCTGTTTTATAGTATTAGTAATTTTAACTTGTTTGGACATGTTTTAAGTTGCTATTGTACAATAATTTTTAGTGCACTGAATTAAAAATTTATATATAACGTTTTATAATATCACGCTTAGCAGGTACCAAATTAAAACACTAATATAGCGTGTGACAAAAATAACTCGCATTGCCTGAAGGATGTGTATTCAAAATCTGGTTCTGGTATCTGGTCATAAAAGTTAGTTAAAGTTCATAACTCTCTGAACATCATTAAAGATCGCAGAGGTAACCATTTATTGAAGTTTTGGTATCAAAGCGCTGCTGACAAGACACCGTCAAGCGATCACAGATCAACATTCTTCTAATCAAGAATGTTAAATTAGTTTATAGTTATTACTTATATTTCATAGTTCCAAGCGACACACACTTTCATATCTTGGAGAGTTACTAAAAACATTATTTATGTACAAATGTCGGCACTAAGGAATTGTATCTATGACTTTCGTGACCAGATAGGTACGACGAGTACCTATCACAGGAAAAAACTGCGTATTGTTCCATATTTAATAGCGATTGAATTGTATGACTACAATAGTCATTATCACGCAAACATGGTGTAATATGAATAATTTACAATAAAATTGTAGAATGAATGGTATTATTTAAATATATTTATTATGTATCTACTAGTTAACCAATAACTGAGTACCTATGACTACCAAGTTATATAGTTATTTTATAAGCATAGATTTAAAGATAATTTATTAAATATCTACTATTCCAGAATTTTAAAATAGCCTTATATCAATTTTGTATTCTCTTCTACAGTAAATGTTTATATGTAAACGAAATATGAAATTTTTAAAACTTACCAATATAAATCAGAGTTATATTTACTTATATTAAATTTTGTAAGGAATTAAAATTTAATCAATAATAATACAACAATTCAACTTGGTGCCAAATTACAACAAAATCACAGATAAGGATAAAACTCTTCGATACACAGATATGTTTTTTAATAGTGTTCAAATCTTAAAATATTATTATGTATTTTTTTATTCGAGGATTTACGTAAAGTAAATATTTCATATTCCACCATATTGTTGTCATACGTAAAAACTTAAAAATAATTTATTTTAAATAATTTCTCAGAGGAGAACAGCTCATTGAATTTTTTTTTTCAATCAATACCTGCCAATACCTGCTATTTCAATGCCTGCTAATACTTACACGTGTAGCAGGCTATATATACTTACGTGCTCGAAAATAATAATATTTTATTACAAACTAGACAAAAACATAATTTTACAACAATATTTCGTATACATAACTTTGTATTTTATGTTTAACATATTAATTAAAAGATATATCTACTTTGCATCTGTGTATCTTACCTAACATAACTTACGTAAAGTTAATTTCATTAACTGTTTTACTACATGGCCGGCATCATTTTCGAAGGTCATTTTAATTGTTACACACTAAGGAAAACAGCAGTTGAACATAGTACATAAAACAATAAAATTGATGACGAAATTCCTCGAACAAACAATTGTGATGGTAGGTGAGCAATAGTCTTTAATAGGGTCACCTCATTACAGTGTACCTTGCTTATATCTCCCAATATATTATCAGTACCTTATTAACTCACTAACTGGCACTCAAGCCCACAGCCGGAAGACGAAGATTCGTTTGAGTCGATTCAAGCAAGAGGGTGGTGCTAGACATGGCAGAAACATAATAGAATATATTAAATAAATATTTAAAAAAATAATAATAATTATAATCTGCGTGTGCATTAGCTCAAAGTGGGTGTGCCGGCTTCTGTCGCCTTTCACGTCATCCTGGTTTACCGCCATGGGAGGTATTCTAGTCCGACCCAATACGGCCAAGTCTCCTGCAGTAACGTTCTAATACTTATAGAAAATTTCAAAGTTACAGTGTGGTCAGTTTGGTAACCTATGTCAGTATAGTGAACGTAATAAATACGAAACAATACATACTGCCATTCTCCTTTAATAATGGTTTAACCTTTTTAAATTTATTAAAACTAAATATGTGGGATTGTGTCAATCATTGACTTATTTTATGTAAAAATAAAGATGTGGCATTTTAAGTTCATGGCTACTATGAGTTAGATTTTTAACCCATACTCCACCTTCCTATGTTAACCAATTTGTCGGATATTTTATGTCCGATTTTAGGAAACCTTGGAGAATTTAATAATAATAAAAAATCCATAGGAGGGCGATTGCAGACTGTATTCGATTAATAGGTTAAAACTTCATGGAATTTCAAACAATGAATCATTAAGCATTATATATATTATGCATTATTATTATAATAATTCCAAAAAAGAAAAACATTGAATGTTCCCTAAAATCAGACGAAGTCAAGAAAGGTGAAGATTGCGTTTTATAAAACAATTACGAAACGCCATCAAAGCACTGAAGGAAGAAAAAGTGGTAGAAACGGTGGTGAGTGGCATAATTTAAGTTAACGTTACAATACAATACAATATATTACGTTGAGTACATGCGTTGTTACTTGTTGCGTTGTAATGGTTTAGTACTGCCCTTTAAAGTTCTTAAAAATCATAAATATGACTGCGCGGTAGCGAAAAAAACACGAGATTTTTGTATTTTTTATACTACACATAGAGGATGGGCATACCGTATAAAGTAACCACGACAACAAAGACTTCTTTCAGTTCTCGGATGCGGGTTTTGTGGCGAGAGGTTCCCTCCGGCTTCACTAGGTCTCACTAAACGAACTAGTAAAACTTAACTCGTAAAATCACATTTTGAATGTCAACGTAGCATGGGGGCAGTTAAACATTGGTATAATAAAATTTTACGTTTGTGTTTCTCACAGCATCCGCAACCTCTTTTGTTGTAATCTTATCCTGAGGTTTGCGATTTAATACGTCTATTGTCTTGCTGCACGTTTGTATACACTTCTAAACTATTATAATGTCACGTAATGTTATCTCATGCCTTTAAATAAATACTGTGAGATCACTCTGAAAGATGATATTTAGTTATTTCTGTGCACCGATGCAATTATACGAAGTAGTGTGACACTTAATTGTTGGAACATCGATAGGAGATTCGGAGTCTGGGATCAAAAATTTTTTTTTCATTATATACTTTTGAATTAATTATATAGTTCAGTGTTAGGATTCCTTATTTACTTGACTTTGACTGACTTGACTTTGCTTATCACCTTTCATTTATATCTACTGTGAGCTTTTTAAAGAGTGTCTCGGTTGCAGCTTCGGAGAGCCATTTAAAAATGAGTTCCCCAGTAACGTCTTATCCGGTATGCCTTTGGAGTGGACATATATGTTGGCTTCTTATAGGTGGCGCGTGGGCTCCCTTGTCAGCTATTTATAAAAAAAAACGCACGTGTTGAGCAAATTAAACAAATAAACAAACTACCCATTAAGGTGTAGCTATAAAAATTGGCATGGTTCCGATGCAAATAATAAAACTGTTAATTGAACAACCGCCTACCAAAAATATTTTTCTATTAAAGATCGACGAGTTGAAATAACATAATAGAAACTGCATGGATGCACGCAGTCATGCACCAAAACCCGAACGCAGTAGCGGCAACATCTGTTGGTCTGATCGCCAACATCCGGGTTGGAGTCTATTGAGATTACCTCCGAGTAGCAGGGAAGGGATTGGACCGGCGTTGAGTCAGCGTCGTGCCCCAAATTCTTTAGAACACCATCCGTTGAGCACCGTGTTTAATGGAATACCAACCGTCGGAGAATGCTTCAAGTTCTAAATTGCATTGCGAACACTTTACCAAAGCGCCGTTGTCTCACGATTCTCCTAGCTACGTAGTTATCTATGTAACATTATGGCCTAGCATTCCAAGCAGATGTACTACATATATGTAGATGCCAACACGATTTCATAGACAGTATTATGAGCGGTAGTACTAATTTTTATAATATAACTTTTAAAGTACTGGAAACGCACTGGCTGGTACCTATGTATAGTGATTATTAATTTTGTTGTGATACTTATAGAATTAAGTAATTTATAAAACGTTAATAAATACGGTATATTCGGAGTCACTTCAACGCACGTGCAATGTTGTGAACTGAATTTTAAAAATTAAGCTATTCGAACGGATCACACGAACCGTAAGCCGCTTCGGTATAACTGCGTACTAGTAAAAAAGGTTGGTGCTACGTGAAAAAGGTGATGGATTTAAATAAAATAAATGAGGGCCGAAGGCTTCGCCAGGGCGCCATTGAGTACAATAGGTTTCGGCGCTATTATTAGTGAACGACCTTCGGGGCTGCGTCGAGGAATCTTGTTCGGTGCAAGAGCCCTGTTTACTGAGAATTGTGAATAATCGTGATGCACGCCAACACCACGCATATTTTTTACGCTAGTCTAGCTAACGACAACAAATTTGATACTTACTAAATAGCTTCTGAGCAACAAATTAGTATGTCTTTTTGTGTGTAGTAGTACTAAACTTAGTTGCCGTTTGTATTTAGGATTGAAATTAGAAAGTTATTCGTGCTGATTATATCTACTAAATTATATATTTGGAAACTGATTGATACCTACTTAGGTAGTTACAGAAGAACTAAGATAGATCTTAACACACACACACACAGTATCATCGTATGGTCTTTAATATATACTTTACTATAAGTAAAAAACAGAAAACAAGAATTAAAATACATAAATTTATAAAATGAATCAAAAAGGCTTTTTTGTAGTAGTAGTAGTGTTGTACTTTTGAAATTATATGTAATATAACATTATTTACATTACAACTGTTGAATAACAACATATCCTACAACTGAAGAAAATTTGGTGGAAAATGTAAAATTTGGAATTTGTACCAAACAAAAGGTCTTGTACTCTAACATTCGACCGCCACTGAATATTTAATTCATATTCGTAAAGTTTAAGGTACATTTTATACTAGTTTATTTAATAATTTATTAATAATGCACACTGCATATTAAATTAAAACACCGAACGTTCGCATTGTTGTTATTTTTGAATTACAGCAATGTTATAAATAAACAAATATATTTTGTTATATCATTAATTGTGAACTAAACTTGACTTTAGTAGTTGTATAGCAAAACAAAAATAACGTTTTGATAATCATATTGTGGAGAAATTAAAAATAAATTGGTTAAAGTACCAAACTGTATAAGGCGCACTATAAATTCCTTTTGCTTCTTAGCGCCAGCGTACCTGTGGAGTAAAAAAAACATTCTGGCTATAGGGCCGCGTCGGCGCGTTTGAGATAATTTATAAGGCTCTGCCTTTCTTGGAATTTCGAAATCTCGCCGAGATAGCTCCATGCTCAACTCACTGCTTCAGGGAATGGAATGTAACGGATTTGGATAGTAAAAAAATGACCGCGTATTGTATTATATTGCATTTCATTGTTAGCGAGATGCAGCGATGGCTGGCTATTTCGTTTTGATGGAAATAAATCGATATCGCATGGAGAGCGTGAAAAAAAATTATAGACATTCTTTGTATAGGTGCTCTTTCGTTAATGGCTTCGACGTATATTTTGATCGTGGATACTTATTTGAAATGTGTCTATTTCACTAACATTTGACGGCAATCTTCTTAGCGATATTCATGAAAGTATTGCAAGTGTTTCAAGTTCATATAGTTTAAAAGATAATATTAGGATTGAATTCAAAGCCTTTAAAAATAAATAGTAATTAAAATTTACATCGTTAAAGAAATCATTTATATCGCAGCTTTAAACCATTTACTATGTGCTTATAAATTTAAATAAATAATATTAATTAGATACATAACGTGGTATCAAAGCTGACGCCTGAACAAATACTCCGTTAGTGTCAGAAAGCCAGTTATAACTGTGTTCTTTGCTTCAATCCGAAAATAGGAATTAAAATTCTTCAAATCTTGACTGGTATTAGTAGAACAATGACCTAACTTTTGCATTGCCTCACTTTAAATAATAAAGAAAATATTAATTTTATGTATTTACCGAGAGACGAAAATTCGTATGAGGCGTTCTATATGTTTTAATTAAAATCTGCGTTTAAATTTTAATTATTTTAATAGATATTGCACAAAATAATATTTCTGACACTGTTCTTATTATTTATTATCTTATTCTATGTAAAACATAAATAAAAAAATCTCCAATTAAAGTAATAAAGAGTTACAACAGCTAATACAGTTAAATGCATTGTTCTCAAATTAATAGTAACTATTTGACGTCGTTCACATAAAGGTGCGATTTAATGTAGCACCTGACATATTATGTCAATGACGAAAACACACGTACTCAAGTAGATAACTATATTCTTCATATTTCTACTAGTGCGCGTAAAATAACGAAGTAAACCGATATATGTACTTCATATAGGTCCCGAGTCCCGTCCGACTCCAAGCCAGAGTGGAATTCTGGGAAAGAAGGCCGCATACCGCGCCTCAAAACGCCATTGGTCCGCTGCTCTTCCAAAGATTAAAGTACAAAAAGCAACTTTCTTATATTCAGAATGGTCGGTTTATACTGCCTTGCAATTAGGACATTTTTACATTTAAAACAAGAACTTTATAATAGGATTTAAAATGAACAAATTATAAAGGATGAGAAGCTTTCTTTATTCAATGGGACACTAAGTATGCCAAAGAATACAATTATTTATGGAAAATGTGAGATTAAAAACAATTGATAATATTGCATAAAACAAACACAACAGTACTACATAAAGTTGAATAGCCGTTGCATGTAACGTAAAATTAACTTACAAGTAGTGGTTCAAAATAGTGTAGATAAAGTATCAGGCCTTAATGACCTATTAGCTTTAATTAGTGAAACAATAATCTTATTCAATAAAAAAACATACAAACTTACCCTTATTGCCGGTTCTTGTCTTCCTTATCTATTTATAATTATAATCATTAAAAATTTTACATATCTAAGGTGAAGTTCAGCGCCATCAGTTATCTGTAAAAGGTGCCTCCTTACCTAGTCTATGTCATTGAGCCATGAAACAAGTTCTGTTCCGCATCGCACACGGTTCATTCATTACACTACGTAGACTATTATCACGTATTATATGCATGGGGTAAACTCCCCAATCAACGCATTGGCTACTATGTACTAGTTTAGTAGTAGTTATGTATTTAGTTGTCCGAAGAGGAAAATTTCCAACGTTAATAAATTATATTGAAGTTAATAAATAGAAATAAATAGTAATTTATTATAAATACTACAAATTCATACGAGTAAATTGTATGAATGAAGTTTATTCATTATTCTTTTTAGATGTATTTCCTTAAATAAGTTGACGCGCAGGCTTATTTTCTAATCCATAATAAATTAATATATACATAATGGGTACTTACTGTTTATGGATTTTATACCTATACATCGCAGCAAGGCAACGTCTGGATGGTTGTCATGGCGTGACTGCCATGACAGACAGTCACACTTCTGGCAGTGACGTTTAAGTGACGTTTTGTATTTCTTTCAAATAATATTGAAAATATGAATTGCATATTTTTTTTACTTGATTATATTTTAAACACATTAGTGTATGCTTTTTTTAATTTAAAATTATTGATTCTTTTTCCCATTAATAAATGTGTTAATATGATAAACCATCCACAATATGGTCATAACTTAAAGGTCTGTCAAATGTCAACCAGTCTGGTGTTTTCGAATTATGCTTCAGGGTCATAGAGAAAAAAGTTGAGGGCCATGCGACATCGCAGTAATAGCGCACTGGGCTGCATCGACGTACATTACATCTATCTGGTTACTGTCTCCCCGAAACATTGTATTTCCTTATTCACCAACAAGATGAGCAATCCAATCACAAGGTGTAACGAAAATTTCCGAGATCCATCAGCAAAATGATGCCCTGTCATTAGATCGAAATATCAATATCAGTATGAATTAAAGCGTAAGTACCCACATTTTAATAGTAAATTATATAACCTTAAAATATTTTAGCGGATATCACTATGTTCCATCTGTAGAATAAAGTTGATTTAAATTACATTATCATATTCCAGACTCGTCTTGGGAAAAAATACGATCAGATTATCAACATAGTAATTGGTGACGTATTTCACCTCAAATAATCAGGTGAGGTGCTTTAACAGAAGCTTTAAGGATCATTGATTTAGAACACCAAGTTCATGGCTCAGTAAGACTTACATCAAACTAATTGTGTATTTTGTAACTTCTATTGAGAACACTTGAAGCGCCGTAAATCTCTAATATATAATCTTAATAAATGGATTGTTGTATTCAATTTAGAGGTTCTTTGTGTTCGGAAAGATATGTAGTTTCTAGTCATCTGACTAAACCTTTAGGGATGAGGGTGGCAGCTGCAGAGCACGTGGGACGGCAGCTGGCAACTGGCACTCGCTCACAAGCAAGCTGCGATCGCACCTGCGCTCGCCCGCGCCAAATTTGCCTCCGATGATTTTTTACCAACCTCTAATAACAGCGAACATCAAATTACCATCTGCTGTTGATGTTACCTGTATTTTTATAGAAATTTATTTTAATTAAATATTTTAATTTAAATTTAACTTTTCGCCTTTTCAATAGGAAGTATGGACTATGCAGCAATATTTTAATATTTAGCTTAGTACTTTAAAACACGAGTTTGTGTAAGAGTTGATAAATACTTAAAAAACTGTACAACGTAGGTATTTATATAATGCTAAAATCAATGTGGAAGCATTAATATAGTGCAGTTATAGTCGCAGCCAATTATTCTGTTAAACTCGATGTAGGCATTGTTTAAATAATACCTAATTATAGTCGGTGGTGTCTATTTTAATACATAAAATTTTGGCAAGTTGACAATATTAGCTGACATAACAACAACAAGGGTAAAAACGGTAGTTAACAAACGAGTATTAGACAATTAACCTATTTAATCATACGATAAAGGTTCATAATCCAGGGAAAACTAATACATGTCTCGTAAAAGCATGTATGAACTAAAGTATATAACTTGTAATAAACTGAGGATTCTTAACGGTGTCTATCTTCATTGAATAGGCTACTTTGTATATAATTATTAACACTGCAAATCTTTTATTTATTTTTAAAGATATTAATTACTGATTGATTATGTGACTCGGTGATTAGTGATTAGGTCGTCTATAAAATCAACAACATAACATCACAAAAACAGTTTTTATATATATTATATTATAAGAAATATCCTTAATGCCACAATGTGACGAGGTCCATTGCAGTTTAATGGTTTGGAACTTAATACTATCCAGCTCTGTGTAAGCTATCGGTGTGCCTCGGATACCAGAGCCGAACTTGCGAGTTGTAATAATGAGATTTATCTTATGAGAGATATAAATTCAAACAATAATGAGAATTCCTTTTTTGTATGAGAGAGTATACTTCCCATTTATTCCATTTAAATTAAAAAAAAAATTCCACCCCTAAGGGTAAAAACTAGGAGATGAAACCAAGAAATTCACCTTATTAACAATTGAAGTGGGTATTTTATTAAAATATTTACTTGTTGAAGTCGATTGACAAAGTAGATATAAAACATTATCTGTGTATTAAAAAAACAATGTACTTTGTTTTGGAGGTCGCTGAGCTCTGTATATGTTAGCTTAACTCCGAAGGTATTCATACATATTAGTTTTACCTGCTCGAATAGACTAGTTATCAGCCAGCCTCCTTCGAAAAATCAACGGTAAACCCTCAGTAAAGTTTTTATTATTATTATTCCCCGATGGTGATGCAGAGTTATGCATGTGCGACAGTGACCACTTGCCCACAAGGCCCGTCTGCTTATTTGTCAACTGTTACCATAAAAAATAAGCTTTAAATTGTGTCTCTGAGGCATGTGGTCTGGATTCGAATCAAGAAGCTCTCCTATTCGAGGTCAGTAGCAAATTGTTTAAATCCAACTGAACCTGAAAAAACAAAAGCTCTCAGAGTAAACACATTAGTTAATGACGGATGTCAATGTCGTTTGTGCCACAGTTTTCCTTATGAAATGCGTTGAAGAAACACATCCTCACGGCTAGCAATTAGGTACTCCCTTATTATTGTTGGTTTTCCGTGTGCCCTAATATACAGAAACGTGCCACATGATTCGTGTTACATTGAGTGTATTATGCTTTACATAACATTGTTTATTGCGACTTATATATACGTACATATAAACTTACCTTCGTTACCTAGATATGACGTGCGCCGCAACGCGCCAACCTACTCAACAGCGTTCGCAACTATCTCGCGAGCTCGCGATTTCCATCACTCGGGCTGCACACATACGCGGCGATCAACTGGTTAGGTAATATGCCAGCTGATAGTGAATTAAATTCTATATTTTTCATTATATTATTTATCTGTTGACAGTATCGTTCTTGACGCCTCAGATTAATATTTTGTGCTTGTCGATTGATGGCCGACGCCCTTGTCTGCCTTTGGCGATATGCTTAAAGTATCTATATTAAATTAGCCAGATAAAACCAAGATAGTACTAAGATAAAACTTACTTTTATTTACTCGTGACTCTGATAATTACAGTGTGAGTTATTACTTCAAGATGGGCTACTTTGAAGTAATAGTTTGAAAAAGAAATCAATGTTATTATACAATGGCCGAAGCTGAAAAGACAAAAAGTAAGAAAGAAGACGATGGACAAGTGGCATGTTCATCAAACGCTTCTACGGCAAGTAAGAATTTCGTATATATTTATTTCATTTTTACTAGGTATTTTAAAAGTTCATATTGCTAACTGAATTTTACAAGTGTAAATGTGTACATATACTATTTTGGACAGGCTGTTTATTTTCTTTTCATAATGTTAGCTTTGTTTTTTAATACCACACAGCTAAGTAAATTAATTGAAATATTCTTAATACGTTAGTATAATTCCACAACAAAATAAATTTAAATTGACCAAACCCTAATCCGTTTGTTGTTGTTGATATGTTGGTAGTGACTTTGTGACGAGCGAAGTGTCCCGAGTTCAGTTCCCGGAGGCGGAAGAGACATGTACACGTTGATGTGATAAATATAGTCTTATTTGGTTTTGATGTTTATTATGTATTTTAAGCCGCCGGCAGTGGATTCGTAGTGCATATAGGAAAACTGTTTTAAAACTGTTTGAGTATTAAATATAGAACAAAATAACAATATATATATATATATATATATTCATATATAAGAATTTTTTTTAATAATCATTTATTTTGACCCTAGATAACCTCAGACGGTGACATATGCATGGGAAAAATATAAACGCTTTAGCAACTTTAACTTTAAGAAATATATGTTCTTCTTCAAAACGCCCAGTTTTATCGCATTGACTATTATACAAATATTTATATATGTGTTCATAATATCATGAAAACATGTTTCGTGAGTATTTTTGAGTGCTGGCATATAACATTTTTTGCAAAAATTTAATCATTCTACTACATAAATTATTACAAGTAAATAAAATAAAAGAAAATAATTAAATCAATAATTCACATTGTAATAATATTATACTATCATATATATATTACATTATATCTCGTAATGTAAACAATATAAATCGTATAAAGCTAATTTAATTATTTTACTTCTTAAAAATAATATTGTTTGAAAAATAAAATAGCTTTGATTTTAACATTTGTTTATGTCAAATTACACTTCGGGGATAATAAAGGTTGTTTGAGCGGGTAGGTAATAAAAATATTTTAATCTTTACTAATATTACAAAGAGAGAGAATGCGAATTTTTGTGAGTTTGTAGCTATGCGGAATGTAATCTCTGGAATTACGGCACATATTTGAAAAATTCTATCACATAGGCTATGTATCACGTAAATATAATTAATTCATTCTTCGACTCAAGTTTTTGTATATGTAGAAGGTAAACCACGGTACAGTAAGGTTTGAAAAAATATTTAACTATTTGAAATTCCGGATTATTCCGAATGGACACAGGCTACGAGTATATATCATGTATATATATATATAGTTTATTATTAAACCTGAACGAAGTCGGAATGGGCTGCTAGTATTAAATAAAATAATAGATGAGGGTCACGTGGGGGTAAAATAGTTTCCTTTATAAATATCACAGAAGGGACACTATTGAAAAAGTAAGGAACCACGTCGGTACATAAAGTAGCAGTATTATGTAATATATATTTTTTATTTATGTAGGTATCAGTAATGCTTATAATTTAGATTTACGTTATAAATTTTACTATTAGACTGATACTGATGCTCAATGTATCCGTATATTGCTATTTTGATAATTAGATGTAATAAAATTAGATTACAAAGCACCTCAAGCGTAAAGTTAGTGTAATTACAACGCTATCGTCGTCTTATAATGGTACTTACGATTAAAAAAAAAATAACAGCCGTCCTTACTTTTTTATAGTTTTAGATTTCATAGCTAATGAGCAAAAATAGATTTGAATGCAGAAATATTATTAAATAAACAGCAGACAATGACATGAAAAGCGAGACAGCACTAAACTACATAAAATCAGGCAAAGCAGCGGCACTGCAAACACCGCGAACTGAACCCTCGTTTTTGATTTAAGTCTCACTAGGTAACCGGAAGTGGATGAATGAATCCGAAACGAAATGAAATTCGAACGAATTGATCGAACGACCAACCAATCCGCTTCCCAGCTAGGCAGGCCAGCGGAGCTAGACCAGTAAAATAACCAGCCGTAGCCGTGTGGCAACCGTGTTGTTCTAGCACCGTCGACACGCGTCGTAGAGTAGATACTCTCTCAGACAGTTTTAAAACGTCATCGTTGAGTCGAGTCGAGTAGACTGTTCATACGATACGCATAGCCCGCCCGCTTGCTCCGCCGATTCGGTCGACAGTTGCGAGTTTCGCGCTCATGGAAGACTCGTGTTGTTTAGTTATCGGATTCAATAAATTCAGTGAGAGTGAAGACAAATAAAAATTATAGTTTACAAGTTAATGTGCTTCAATTCCATTTGTGGACTTATTATCTGGATTATAAATGGATTCAATAAGAGGTGAATATTTTTTTGCCTATATAACCTATTCGAAGTAATAATTTGGAATGAGGGCGACGTCACTGTCGAGTTGCTGTTTACGTAGATGGTCTAATTAGATTTACATTTCAGTCAATATGTATTTTAACTAGAAGGATTGGTATTTTCCGCTGCTCACGCTAGGTTATCTTGCAATAGGTTATCTTTTACTTTATCTACAGCCGTACAAACCTGTCAGAATAAATAACTATTATCCAAACTAATTACTAATATTCTGAAATGCTTTTAATTAATCAATTCTGGAATTATTTTGTATGTATTTTAAGACAAATAGGTCACCTATAAAAATAATTTTACTACCTTCTTGTATAAAGTACCTATAAATGAATCAATTTTAATTTGAAAATACTGAATATCCTAAATTCGAGTTATTGGTTTAAAATAGGCTTTTTGTCAATGTATACTTGGGTACAGGTTACTAATATGGTTAAAATATTCATTCACATAAATATTTGTCAAATGGAGAATATTTCCATCTATGGAGGTATTATTTAAGGTATCTGCTTATGCCTTTCTTTTTTTTTTATTTACTAATTATTTCTCGAATTTGTTTTTACATTGAATTACTGAATGTACTCAATTAGTAAATAGCTAGTCTTTATCAAATGAAACATCATCACTATTCTGTGAAAATGTTTATCTTGTTGATAAAGATTAATAGAATATAATTCTCAGAAGTTATAATTTTAGTAAAGTTGCAAAACATTAAGTTATGATATACATTCTTTATTTAAATACACATCTCTTTTTTACTATTACTAAACTAAAACTGGTAGGTTAATGCATTGGACTTTTCTAGCTAACTATAATCTTTTAACTGTTTAAATTGCTTTAAGTTGTATAGCATTTTTTACAAGAGGCACTTGACTATTGGCCTTGTATTAATCCACTACCCAATTGAGCCTCTGGTTAGGAAATTTGGTAACGGGTATTGTAAGGTCATACAATTGTAAGTGCTATAAGTTTTCACAGATTCCTTGTACCTATTAAGGATCTGAAATTTGTTACATTGTATTTCTTTGTATCCACGGAATCTTTGTTTCCAATCTAATCCAGATTACTGACTTAATTGGCTTTACTACTTTTTTAAGTACTAAATGCGCGAAGTACTGACTGTATGTTCATATGTCATTGCATTGTGAATAATTTGTTTAAATTTGCTGTAATGTAACTTATACTGCCATCTATTGACAAAGTTAGCAATGATTTCAGAAGTTTGCGATTCGTAGTTTGGGTATAAGTACATTGTATGATATAAAATATTATTTCATAAAATGAGACAATTAAGTTTGCAGAACATTCTTTAAAATACTAAATGCATGGATATATCATCATTACAAAAATACAATTGAACACAGTGATTTAAGAAACATGTGGCGCCATCTCCTAGGCATTATGAAATAAATGACAATAATGATCAATCACTATTCAATAGCTTCACACCTTTAATTTTCCTTTGAATTACTATTATGTTGTACTTTATAATAACTCTGTACAATTGACATGAAGATACAGTATTCTTTAAGAATTCTTAACAGTGTAGACTTGTTTAAAAAAATATCTTGTATGTTTTTATTGTTGCTCTTGTTGTGTTTACTAGACTAGGATCTGTCTTAAACTGATAATACTAATTTCTTTAAATTAACAGATAAACTAAATTACTGAGAATAATAATTATGAATGTTTGAATTCAGATAACAAAATTCATTTTGTTATTCAGTGTTTGTTTTAAAAGTTTATTATTAAATTGTAATGACTTGCTATATGGTAAAATCTTTGTGACGTCATGTCATTGTAACAATGTCGTCAATCATTGATTAATTTGTAACCTTGACATTTAAATTATAATTATTCTACTATTACAATTGTGCAATATAAACCTTTACAGTATTTTTAGTACAACTGTCTAAACTATTCGAAATGTCAGACCACACATTTTTATTTTTATAGATCTGTATTAGTAGGTATTTCCTTATAATTTTATTTAATTTTTTTTTTATATTTACATGACATGGGTAAGGTAGTACTTTGCATTCCTATGATTTTAAAAAATTGTTTTAATATATATTAGTGTAGATATGAAATTATTTCCGTGAGGCGGCGATTACCTTTTACCGTCGTCGATGGGAACGTAGGCCGTGGAATGCAGTCGCTTGTGGCATTATCCGCGAGAGTATGATTATACTTGCCTCAACGCGGCTTTCCTCCACACAGTTGGCACTTTTCATCTGCAACATTCCACTCGTAGGTTATACATGCTCATTACCATTTTATGAAATTTCACGGCACAGATTCCTCTATGTGTATATTTCATATCCACGTTACGCTCTGTCTATAAAGTAACAAGTTTATTCAAAAAAAAATTTTTTTTATGAAACGGAAGGTCATTTCAGTAGACGGTACGCCCATCTGGCGGATGTTCGTTTCCTTCGATATAGTTTCCGCTGTTACATCGCTTAGTTTATTTATAATGTTTTATGATGACAACCGATGTTTGGATAGGCTGGCTGCGAGCGACGTCGATATCTCATTCATGTATGCTTTCATTAAGTCTACCCACCCTTCGGTTACATTTATGAATGGTCTCTTGAAAAAACTCATTTTGTACGAGTACGTATGAATTTCAATAAAGACGAGAGTAAGTCATTAAACGGATCGTTGTCTAGCGCGTAGTGGTGCGTAGGCGCTACAGGCGAGGCATTGGAATTCGAAAGCCGAGCGCCGACCACCCATAGGCATGAGAACATGGCTCCGTCCCCTTCCCCACGGTGCTTCGCGCGCCGGCGCCGCCTCTCGCCGCTCTCCCGAGTTAAAGTTAAGGCACAATGCTGAATTTCATTTGCTCTTTGCACCGCCCGCCATGGACCTTGCTCTCGAGCCTTTTGTTTTATTTTCATTAGTATCGTGTCTCACTTTTTATTCGACATGTAACATGTGTTTGGGCTTTGTATACGTACCTACTGACGAACACGGGCACCGACTTCTTGGCAAATCTTTGGCTTAATTTTATTTTTGGAACGTTTTTAAAACTCAAATTTCAAAAATATTGCTTAACAAAACTATCCCTTATTTATTGTTACTAGGAGAAGTATCTATTTAAAACTTAAGCCCTGAAAATGCGGTGAATGCCAAAAAGAGTAGTTAAATTTTGACAGAACGTTGACGTACGTATAATTATTACTCTTACTACAAAACACTGTCCGCATTCCATACCCTCACTTTTTTATTCGGTACTCCTTAGACCCGCCCAGCAGTACTGCCACATTCCACAGGCCCTTTTTTACGCTGTGTGGTCGCGGTTTCCGCTGAAGACGGCAACGTCGCGTCTCAAATATGAATGAAATCCGGTCGACAGTGAACGGTGTGGCAACGTCGCACCAGACGTTCGCCTGATTGAGAATTACATCTCTCCCGCGTCGTCCCTTCGCTCTCCTTGCTTGTTTATCGTATCATATTGACGAATTATATCAATAGAGACATGTTTGCCCCTTACTGTGTTCGTCATACTGTAATAGCTATTTAACCGCAAGTGATTCCATTCAAGCCCAAGGCGATTTAAATAAATTTGAATTCTCTATATAAATAAATCTTGCGCCATGCTTTGTTTTATATTGTATTCAAGTTAAAATGTAAACTGAAACCCAACTTATCCCCACTACCCCTACTTGGGTTTAGTTGGTTTACAGCTAAATACTAAATGTCCCTGAAAATGCTACAAATAAATATAAAGGGCGAGTCTAGCAACGACCCCGCACAGCTGTGCTTTACACCCCACGACGACGAATTTGAACCCTCCTAATGTACACGCATGCGCTCAGGGGTAGTCATTGTAGCACGTAATCCACTATTGGGCACCGAATGAGTAGCCAACGATGCTTGGATCAAGTCGACCGCCATTTCTGTTGTGCGCTAAATATCAAAATAGTTTAAATAGTCTGTTTTGTTGTATTGGCCATGGTTTTCTAGTGCCAAGTGAACTGCCAGTGAGTGTATTGCAAAACTCTAAAATGCCTATGTTAAGTGATCACAGGCTTAGAAATGGTAATATTGATCGGTGTCTATTGCGGCCATTACTTACTATTACATAACTTAAATCGTGGTCTGCAATGTTATCTAGATATTTAAGCTTTCCTGTCATGTGTTGTTTCTGTTGCGATAGTATGGGTGCACTTTATATCCTGCTGTGATTATGTTGTTTAAATTCAATATATTGGAGATCAACGGTACGAAGACGAGTTTTGAGTTCTTTGATTAGTGAATTGGCGCTCTCTATTAGTAGCGTCTAATAAGAACATATGACCAGACATATTATACAGTATAGAGAGAGTTAAAAAAAATTGATCGCGAGCATTGAGTGCATGCGCACTGAGTGCAACTGAGGGCGGAGGCCTGGCGGGCGGGGCGCGGGAGGCTGCGGGAATGGAATGTGGATGACGCAGCCAGCCGAGCCGCCGCGAACTTGTTGTTATGTGAAACTGTTTTCGAACACACTTGCCGTCACTCGCCTTGTCCCACATCGATTTACCCGCAAACGTGGCAAATGTTGATTAGCGACACTTCGTTCATAACATTAAAGAATCTTTCATTCTTTCCAGTCTTGGAAATAAATTCGTTAAGATTAATTGTCTCACAAGATAACGTTTATAAATCCATAAGCTCAAATTAAGGCAAATAAACATCAAGTTGAGATAAAATCAGACATTTCATTATATCATTATTATGTTTTAGATAGACGAGGAAAACAAATTAAAAAACTATAACTATACTAAAAAATATTAAGACTCTATTTCTGATGTACTGTTTCTCTCTTATTACAGTGGCCGCAAACAATCCAACGTCTCCCTTAACTAATCAAATGGTGACCCAGTTATTTAAGAGGCGACCGCTCGTGGGTCAGCTGGGGCTGACGACTACAACTGGCTGTGAGGGCTCTGGGTCATCCGCTTCGTCCTCTGCATCCTCTCCCTCCGACGATAAAACCGACAACCGCGACACTTTTGGCTTTTACACTGAGGGGCCGGACATGCGGCGCGAAGACGAGCGACTCAAAACATTCGAAAAATGGCCTGTATCTTTCTTGTCACCGCAACAACTCGCACGAAATGGATTTTATTATCTCGGATGCGGCGACGAAGTGAGATGTGCATTCTGTAAAGTCGAAATTATGCGTTGGGTGGAAGGTGACGATCCAGCTAGAGACCACCAGAGATGGGCACCGCAGTGTCCATTTCTAAGACAGCAAGCTAGCGCAGGCAACGTACCATCGGAAGCCCCAGCTTCTGATGGACGCGACGAATGCGGAGTCAGGGCTCCTCCTACCGCTAACTCGGTGAGGATGCCTGGCCCTGTCCACCCCCGATATGCCTCGGAGGCCGCTCGATTGCGAACTTTTAGCGATTGGCCTCGTTGTATGGGCCAAAAACCTGAGGAATTGGCGGAAGCCGGTTTCTTTTACACGGGACAAGGGGATAAAACTAAATGTTTCTACTGCGACGGAGGCTTGAAAGATTGGGAGAATGATGATATCCCGTGGGAACAGCACGCGCGGTGGTTCGACCGATGCGCTTACGTTCAGCTGGTGAAAGGACGAGATTACGTTCAGAAAGTTATATCGGAAGCTTGTGTGATCCGTGCACCCAAGGAAAAGAACGAACAACCCCCAGTCGCAGCCGCACCACCGGCACCTGTCGCTAATACTGTTACAAGTGGAAAGAGTGAAAATATGGAGAAGGAGAACAACTTAGAGGATTCAAAACTGTGTAAGATTTGTTACGTCGAGGAACGTAACGTTTGTTTCGTGCCGTGCGGTCATGTGGTAGCTTGCGCGAAGTGCGCTTTGGCCACCGACAAGTGCCCCATGTGTCGAAGGACGTTCCAAAATGCAGTGAGGTTGTACTTTTCGTGAACGGAGCCCGATGACGGACTCGATACTAGTCAAATCACCGGACAGCCCTAGTGCGTGCTGAAACCACGTTACTTGTTGACCGCTTTAGCTGTGATTTAACATATATGTAATAATATATTTAAATATGAAGCGGTGGGCGATTCCACGACTCCGGTCGAATCCGAGTTTGTCAAAGGAGGAGTTAATAGTAGATGTTAAACGATTTTAAATTATTTATTGTTTAAAAATTTAAATGACATTCTGTACATAATCAATTGTAAATACTAGCTTATCATTTTGTCCCACCGACAGAAATAAAAAGGTCACGACTACATTAGTTCAACAACAATTTAGAACTGATTCA
Source organism: Megathymus violae (assembly GCA_003671415.1). Lineage (NCBI taxonomy): Eukaryota > Metazoa > Arthropoda > Insecta > Lepidoptera > Hesperiidae > Megathymus > Megathymus violae. The sequence goes on along the minus strand of PDGT01000040.1, from coordinate 1,643,730 downwards.
AACATTTAGTTGTTGTCTTAAGTTGATATATAAGAATTGTAAACTATTATTATTTCCAGAATAATTTATAATTGAAATACAGAATTTAATTAGAATAATTGAAGCAGTGTACTTCATTAAATTGCAATACAATCCAAAATCTTGTCTGTTAAAGTGCATTTAGTGGAATAATGACGACATAAGTGATTGTTCCTGTAAATATTTTATTTTGACAATAAAAAATAATTTACAGCATTTCATAATTCTTGAAGTATGACAATTAATTCATATTATTTCCGTAAAATTTTACTTCACATAATTATGTTCTGTTATCTTATTGGATGTGATATAGATTGAGTAAATATTTTCCTTTTGTTATAGTGTGTAGTGTGTGTTAGAAGATCTTATCTGTCTTCATTTGAAGATTTATGAAATGTTGTTGATTACAAATTATTAGGTAGACATTATGATAAGCACAAAAAACTGGTAAAAATTTAGCTAACAAACCACACTTTCCACAGTAGAAGAGAGGGGTATTCAATAAAAGAAACATGTTGAGTAGATTCACATGAATTCAAAATCTTTTGAATGAACATATGTAAATCTGTCGTTCGTTATAGCAGGTAAAAGGGAAGTAGGTGGGTGCCCTAATCCCAGGTAATTTTTAATGTATACAAGTATCATATCATGATAATAAAATTACTAATATAATAAATACTTTTTACTGCCGTTAATGGGGTCAGGTTTAATGTATGTTCATTCGCCTAAACAATTTATTTTTGATACCATGTGAATCTGTTTTCGCATTATTAATTCCTAAGTACTGAATAGACTATTTCCTTATCCCTTTTTACATTATTAAAACATCTTAAGCCAAAGTCATGTTGGAAAGCTGGGAGCATGGAATGGTAAAGTAATGTGATAACGTTTATTATTACATTAAAACTCACATGTCAAAGGTGGAGGGAGTCAACATTCAAAATCAATCTATAAAGTATTGTAAAAGGCTGTGTGCTGGATTTTATTTTATTAATCGACTTCGGAAACGAAGAAGATTACTACGAACAGGTCATATCATCTCGCTTTCCATGCAACTAATATTTATCAACTCTAATTTTACCTTGCTAATAATATCACTGAAAAATAATTATTAAGAGAATTTATAAGTCTATTTGTTTTTGTATTTCATCCTGTTGATGTTATTAATAAAGATAAAAATGTTGAATAAATAAGTTGTGTTTTATTTGAGTATTATATTGATTAGCATAAATAAACAAGATGCATCCTTTAATTTTTAAAAGACGATAATTAAAAAAGTTTTTGGTTACTGTATTTCTCGTTACGCGTACCCAACATACCTAATTTATTGATTATTACCTTACTGATAAACACCGAAAAGTTATTACACACCTGATATTCAGTTGATCGTATGGGAAAAGGTAATGAAACTAAATTAATCAAACAACCTTGGTACGTCAATGCAACTATTTGAATTGAATAGGAGTTAGCTATATGTAAGTATAGTCGCTTTACTACGTACGACTGTGAATACGTTATAAGCGTACGAGTAACGTGAGTATTGCAAAAAAGCGAAAGCCCCCTTATCTTTAGAAAATGACGCCCAATTACAATGGCGCTATGTGAGGGTTGGAAAAAGGCTGGCGCACATGAATAAGTAAAGTGCTCTTTTTCAAAGGCTCCGTTAGCTACGCTACTTCGCGCCCGTCGTGATTGTTCCTAGGGAAATATAAGTTTCTTTTTAGTTTGTGAAAACATGGCGTAACCATAGCGTTTGTTATATAAGAATATAGATAGAAAATAAAACCTAGTTGTAAGTATCAATTCGCAATTTGTCGTGTTTAAAATATTATCATAAGATCATTGATTATTTGACAGTTATATCCTTTTAATGTTCGTTTTATTAAATCGTTAAACTTAAATTATATTTTTTCATTTTTATATTACAACAAAAGAAACCACAAAAGAAGTCATTCTCACAATGAAGACAAGTTCCAATAATGCACTACAACTATACTAATACATTAAAAAATATTTAAAATGTTGGTAAGGAAGTCTCAAAACTGAAAAAAATACTACTGAACCGATTTGGAAATGGTTTTCACTGTTCAAAAGCCTATTAATAATTTTATAGTACTATACGATACATTACGTCGGCTGGATAGGATTGGAGTTACAGCTTTACCTTTGCATTATATACTCCTATACTATGACAACCTTAGACAGAGATCACTCAATATTTGGAGGTCATAATGCTACCAAAATTGAGTCTTAATCAAAATCTTTATATTATATATTTTTCTGGATAATTCAAAAGCAACAAACTTGATATAACGTTTATTGATCAGGAATACTAACACATTACAGCGACATGAGTGACTGTACATATTTGCTGTTTTGACAGATAAGTTCTTGCTTTAATTTATTTATTTCCTTGACCATTTCTTCATCTGAAGTGACGGTTTCGTGTAGGCTCTTGCATTTTTTGAGAAACTCGATAATGATCTCTTGTCCCTCAGACGTTTCTTGCGATTTCACTGTAGCGTCAACTTCGAAAAGATTTGTTTCTAATTGCGCCTGTTTGGCTTCAGCATACTGAAAAATTCCCATATATATATTGAAATTTATGACTGTGAGTCAATAAGTTCGCCGAACGGTGTAAGGAAAACCTCAAACTATGTTTGCGGTCTGTGGGAACCCTTAAAATATAATGATTAAAAATGTATACAACCTTTTCAAACAAGGCAATGTTATATAAAAGCGACCTTATTTTTTATGTGAAATGGACGTCGAGGTTATAGAATATGTTTTAAAAGTCTAAAATTAAGTTAAAACTAGACCAAGCGCAGAAACGATTGATCTAACCATTTCAATCAAATACCCCTATTTTGAATAATCTACATGATTTATTCCTCTGAGATTCCATATGACGCTGCATTGAACAATAAAATTATCACGAGTAAACTACGGTCAGCGTTGCGCCACAGCTGGATTGTAGATGCTGGTCTTTTTTCAAAGTGTACAGGGTAAAGCCACCATGCTGGCCAAATGCGGATTGCCAGACTTTAGACCTTTAAGAACATTATGAAGAGCTCTCAGGTATGCAGGTTAGTTAAGTTTTCTTAAAAAAAATTGATAAATAAGAGATGTATGCAATGGATGTACAAATACAAATATCACTGTTCATTAGAATATTACTTCAATACAATATTACCTATTGTGAAGTATTACCTCGATGATAGAATCCGGTAGATCAGCCAACCTGGCCACATGCAGTCCCAACGAATGAGTCGCGGGCCCCTGCGCGATTTTGTGCAATAGTAGCAACTGATTGTCGACTACGGAGGCTTCTGCGTGCGAATTCACTATGACGCCCGGGTGTAGACTAGGCAGACGAGTCAGTTCGTGGTAATGTGTTGCGAATAGACAAAAACATTTGCTCTCCGTAGCTAACTTTCTGAAATATGAGTTTAATTTATATAAGTCTTATTTTATCCAGTTTAATTGACGGCCTTGTACCTTAGTCGATAACGATCCTGCCTGTGGTGAGCGGTCACGGGTTCGATTATCGGCCGAGGCAGACATTTATGTGACAGGTGACTGGTTGCTCTCAGGTCATCGGTGTTTGTAATGATTAATTTGTGTGTTTTTGCCACCGCAACACAGCAAATCCTAGTGCGTAGGTGATACACCTAGGTAGGTGAGCGTTTATTTGTTTATTTACATAGTTCATTGTATATCTTATAATATTAATTTACCATAACCATACCATTGCGATATGCGTGACGCAAAAAAAAATGTGTGAATGAAAGTTTGGTCAGTCCATTGTCATGGATTGTATAAATTTTCATGAAAGGATAAACTAGTATACTATGGATTGTATTCTTTTGCAGTTAAGGAGTATACGCAACTCAAATTAATATACAACTATTGTGTAGTCCACCAATGTAGTTAACCAATGTACTTTTTTTCTTGTTTTGCGTTGAATAGATTCTTATTTGTGTTCAATAGACTGTACATTATCTTTTTTATCAGTTACTTTTAAAATCTAGATTTATTGTTACGTTTGTTGGCTTTAAAGCACAAGTGGAGACATTTTCGTATCATACGCCCAATTTTAGCAAACATTAAACTTCCTATAAACAATTAGTAATAAACTAAGATCTCAACGTTCAAATTCTTTATTTATGTTGTCAATGTTTAATAATCGAATACTTTCGACAATTTGCCTTTTGTTGGTTTATTATATTGAGAGGATGGTCGAATGTTTCGCGTCCACGTGCCTGTAAGTAGCTTTTACAATCCATTCACAATATTTGAAAATATCAAATATCCTAAGCCTTCGATCTGGTGTTACTATATTTTTATGTTGTGATTATCTGGTGTTATGTGAAATACGACATTTAAATTTAAATTGTTGCATTAATATTGTATGACTGCTGCATGTCAAACAAAAACTTCATTTAAACTGTATTTTATTTACGGAAAAGATAATTTGTTTAAAATACTCACTCAGCTATTGCCCAAGCGATTCCACAACCTTCGTAAGTAGACGTTCCTCTTCCTAACTCATCGACTAATACTAGTGAGTCGGGGGTTGCAGTCTGAAATTGAAATTGCAGGTGAGTTTATTCGCCACCCTGACTGAAGGAAAACAGAAAGAAGAAGAATATTAATTTTTACAGTTTACAAAATACCATCCGGAGCATTAGATTCAATGAGCGCAGGACCGGTGAGTGGCAACAATTGGGGGAGGCCTATGTCCAGCAGTAGACTACGAAAGGCTGATAGATTCATAGATAATACTTCAAAAAAGGTTTTGTACATATTAAGGTACCTATAGACGTATACTACTACTACTCCTATGTAAAAACGTTGCAGTACGAGTACCAAGCGACTGACACTGTAAATGGTTGCACTCAGCGTAATCCATTTTTTCTGAATACAATCTACAGAGACGGTTTGAAGTTGGGAAAGTCAACTTTAAATTACCGTTTTGTTATATTATGTAAGGGATTTAAATTTCATATACATACAAAAATGGGCGATAAGACATTGTGTTACCACTGTTTTGAATGCATTTTTAATACTTTATGTGGTGTTCATTAAAAAAATTTAAAATCAATTAAAATTTTCATAGAAACGAAAACATAGCTTCATTTACGAGTATATCGTATATCGAAACATTATTAACTAAATATTAATACACTAATTATTTTAATAAAATAATCTTGTTTATTATTTTAACAAAATATGTCAAATAAATGAATAACAAGTATATTAATGTAGCGTTACACCATAAAAAGATCATCGACGAAACCAACTCACTCGCAATATAGCAGCCGATTCTATCATCTCTAACATGAATGTGCTTTGCCCCTTGACCTCTCTGTCTGCGGCCCCGACTCTGGCGCACAACGACTTCAGTCGTGGTATAGTGGCGCTCGAAGCCGGCACCAAACACCCAGCGTGGGCCAGCAGCGCCGCCACGCCGCAAGATCTCATCCAAGTCGATTTGCCACCCATGTTCGCGCCTGTCACTATGTGCATTAGACATTCTCCTGAAAATATAAAGTAAATTATTAGCTGACGATTCCCGCAAGTTAACCGTTAAATACATTTAGGGGCGCACGGGTCTGTAGCCAGTCTGTAGTGAGTTGAGTGACCACCGCACTACATACTTTTGTCATACATAGACATCTATGACTCAGCCAAAAAATTTCATTATACACTATTTGTTTAAAGTGTAATTTCATAGTAGCGGTAAGATACATATACAAAAATCTTAACTCTTATCATATAACCCATATAGTTTCCTTATCAAAGTAGAAGTTACCTTATATTTTGCAGATTAAATGGTATGAAATATGAAAGAAAAATAATAAATTTCATGAATTATGTTAGTATTATTTGAATAAGTTAGAAAGCGCGAGTTTATATTGTTTTTCGTGTAAAGATTTAGCAAAAGCCTTATTTACGTAACTGATTACTGATGTAGAGACAGCTAGACACTTATTTTACCTATTTTCTTAGTCTTATGTCTTACGGTATCCTAATGTGGGGTAAATCAGCGGACATGGATTCAATATTTGTATGACAGAAAAGAGCACTCAGAGCTATATACATATAAAAGTCACGAGAGTCATCAAGAGAAAAATTTAAAGAAATAGGTTTATTCACCGTAGCCAGTCCGTATATTTATAGTAATATAGTACTAATTAAAAAAAGCAGAAAAATGATACACACAATCATGAAACAAGAAATAGCCATAATTTGGTTACGTTTCCATATCGTCTTCAAAAGGTTCAGCGTTCTTTTATGGGGCTTGGAGTTCGTTTTTACAAGAAGGTTTCAAAGTTGATACGTGAGTCGTCTTCAAAAAGTTCAGCGTTCTTTTATGGGGCTTGGAGTTCGTTTTTACAAGAAGGTTTCAAAGTTGATACGTAAGTCGTCTTCAAAAAGTTCAGCGTTCTTTTATGGGGCTTGGAGTTCGTTTTTACAAGAAGGTTTCAAAGTTGATACGTGAGTCGTCTTCAAAAAGTTCAGCGTTCTTTTATGGGGCTTGGAGTTCGTTTTTACAAGAATCTTCCAAAGTAGATACGTGAGTTGCCCATTGGAACTTTTAAGCGACGCATATAGTACCAGTTCCGCAAGGGTTTAAACTTTTGTAATTACCATATGTTTTTTAAAGGATGTACTGAGGAGTTCTTTCGCCGTTTTTTCTCCTCAATGTTAAAGCACCTTTTCGAAACGGTAGTGGAAGCAAAAAATGACGTGCATAAGTGTTGTTTGTGAGATTGTTGTTTCGTCGGATTCGTAATACTCGTAGTCGAGTACTTGTTTCTTCGAACCCGGGAGCCCAAAATATAGGTTGGTAGAAGGCGAATAGTGGACTGTATAGGATAGGGCTTGTACGTCCCTTTCTGGGCAATTCAATCGATATAAAAAATGCACACACCAAAAAGGGAATCCACCAACCTTAATCACGATGCGTGGCGTCTGGTGTACGGTGCCGAGATAGTATTGTGTCTTCTGTGTTGACGCTGACAATATTCCAAATTCACGTAGTCAAATCCGCGGTGTACAAAGACGAAATATAAGGGTTGCACAATCGAATTAAAAATGCGACGAAAAAGACACGTACAGCTCGTGTACCGTACGTGACCACGAATGAACACAGATCGTGGCGCCGATGGCGCTCGCCCACGAAAGACGAGAAAAAAGGAGGGTAGAACACAAATCAAACACTCAAGCCCCCAGCCGGAACACGACGAGTGGTTTGGCGGCTGACTCAAGCAGGAGGGTGGTAGCTAGCCAGGCAGGCTTCACAGAGAGATAATAATACCACTAATAATATAATAACTTAATAATAATATCGATAATATTATCTTTATGCAAAGCCCTACCACCAAGCAGCACGGCTTCTGTCGCCTCTTACATCCTGTTCTGCCAGCATGGGGTTGGGGGCAGTATTCTAGGCCGCTCCAATGCGGTACAAAAATTATTATATGATATATCTAATGCATCATCATTACGATGCATCCCATCCCCATCACACAATGGGCCTCGGGTCTCCATTCATAAGGATTCATTCACCAAAGCGAGTGATAATTAATTTTTAGTATGCACATAATTTGAAAAGTTGGGTATCAAGGACACTCCCCTGAGTACCTCAAAGCAGGACTTTAAGACAAATTTGAACCACATCCAGCTAAGACATAATGCGGGAGTGGACATCACCTACCTCGTTTAAACTGAACGTCGTTAGGTATAAAGGACACTCCCTCCTGCACCTCCAAGCAAGGGTGTCTGACGTCCCGCAACACGAACTCGTCCAGGTTGTCGGTGACGTGCGGACGACAGTAAGGGGAGGGAGCGGTGGACGCAGCCACGGCGAACGACACCAGCACGTCCAGACGGGACAGGATGTGGGAGAGACAGAAGAGACATTCCGAATAGCCAGCTGGAAAATTGCAATATGATATTATTGTAAGTCTAATTCAAAATTTAATCCAGTACCATTATTTGTTGTTGTGGTGACAGATTTGACTCAACTCGACTAGTTACCCCGCCTCGCTTCAATTTGAAAAATTCCGCGAGAAAAAATTTATTTCCCAGGGTGAAAAGTAGATTCTACTGGACTCATACTAATTTGAAATACACCAAGAATATTCTAAATCGGTTAGTGATTTTAGTTGTATGCATAAAATAATAAAAAATTGTTGAGGTTTATACATATGTATAAGCAGTATAACAGTTATCGATATATCGCACCTTTAGAATTAAAGTGACTTAACTCAAAAATTGCAATTTATGGGATATGACGAAAAAAGTTTTCAAAAATGTATGGTCTTGAGTGAATTTAAAGAGACTGATGTATGAGGTTTTCCCTTTTGCCCTTTCTCACTCATAATTCGGGCTCTTTTTCACCATGGGGTTTTAGAGTAGGCTTTTTTAAGTAAATTTATAGTAAAATCTGGAATTTCAGGAATTTTGAGTTAAGTCACTTTAATTCTGAAGGTGCGATATATCAATTACATAAATATATATTTTTATATTATTTATATAAATATTTCCAAAAAATATTCTATGTACACTACGTTCTATGAACGCGAAACTCTCGCTCAGCAGGTAGGGTCACTACCAACTGGGTGACGGGTAGACTTGCAATAAAAGAATGATTATTTTGTATACATTTGTTGTTGTTGTTGTTTATTTTTTTGTTCACGGTACATGCCCCAACCGAGAATAAAATTTCCAATAGTACTACAAAATCGTGTATTATAAATTTGATTTTCTAGGTAATATATGAATGGTTGGTTCCTACCTGCGATCCCAATTATTTCAGTAACGACTTTATCCTGTTCCTTCTCGTACGTTGTTTTCGTTTGGATGTATTCATCGTTTATACTCGCCAGAGCATTGGTTTTAAATCTAACTCCGCCTTTCACTGCGTCTATAATAATGTATTTTTTGTTACCACGCAATGATTGTTCTTCTTTCATTGTGACCCTAAAAAATTAAGCACAATTAACTTTGTAATGTCGTTATATAAACCGTTTCATGCAGAATTAATTTTATCATACTGTACTCGTACTTGTTACTTATTTGTTCCTGTATAACCTTTTTTTTTTTCGCTGGCAAATGCATTTACGCATTTTGCCGCGGGGAGGCGGCGGGCATGTGGGACTTGCTGGCACGCCACAACGTGTCAGAATACCCACTAAAACCCAGCGGGGCCCTCATCGTCTTAATGGGGCGCCACGGGAACTGTAATGTATTAAATATTACAATTTTTGTTTCATACTTAACTTTAAGCACGGAAAAATCAAAATAGAATCTTAACACAAGGTTTCACTGACAACAGTAGACGACAAAACCTTTATCTGAAAAGGTTGACGAAACAAAGTGTTAACAAAGTAACAAGTGTAAACAAAGTATTGGAATGTCTTTTATAAGACAATAACGATGACAATGCGCGTATGTCCCTTCAACCGATTAGCGGCCTAATCCTGGACACAGGTCTCACCTTGTAATTGAGGACGTCGAAACCATACTGCACCACGATACTCCAGTGCGGGTTGGTAGAGAGGTCAGTGGCCAACCTATGTGACGGCTCAGTGTTCAGTTCGAAGCACAGAAGCTCTAAACACATTTAATGACTAGCGGTCGCCAATCTAACTACTGAGTGCACTTGACGTAGCTTATCTTGATCGATCACTGACAATTGATAGACACTTACTTTTATTACAGACTCGGGCTATTGTATGTATGGTCATAAAGAATAGGGTCTACAAATACCTAAAATAGAATCCAGTTTGATTGTTAATCTCCATCTTGATGGCCTTCCCGGCATCGAGCCCGAGGTCCCGTGCAGCTTTTTTAAACTCCTTCCTCGCAGACGATTGAAGGTCTTCCAACTGTTCTCTGAGACTCTGTAATTGCTCGTCGAACGATGGCTTCACTAGAAAGTCACCTGTAATTAATTCGCAAAGTTAATGATACGAAGAGATACAGGGATACTTTTGATTTTTTTTTTCAAGTGAAACCTCTATAGTAACGTTGTGATTTGAAACTCGATGAAATGAAAAACCGACAGTAAAAAGAGACATACGCAAACATACATTGAGCCTGTGGGAGATCGAGATAGAAATACGTACACAATGGTTCATATTGCACGGTCTCCTCTTTGTGCGATGCTTTTTAGCTCGGCACTGTTATTGAGAACATTAATTGAGAAACAATAGCCGAATAGCCATTGAGTTACAAACCTAACCGTAAGTGGTTATATTTGTAACTCCAAAGACATCACTAATGCATTACTTAAAAAAAGGAAGCAGGCAAGCATTTTTTGACTAGCTCTCCGTCACTACCATCGAAATACATTAAAATAATTCCAAACTACTTAATAATAAACGCACACTATCACTAAGCTACGTTTTGGGTGGCATTACCATGACATCCCTCACATAAATGTGTTCCAATCGGGAATCGAACCTAGGACCCTTCGTCCGGCAGACAAGGTACCACAAACATACAGTTTATTACCTATATTATCTTCAATCATCACAGGCCTCACACGTCTGTGACAGACGATTTAATCAGTGTCTGAGGCAAGATTTTTCATGGGTAAATAAGCCGATACGAGAGCGGCATGACCTTCAATAAGTACTATGAAAACTTCGAAAACCGAGCGTTCCATTTCTTTTCGACCTACGATGACGTCGCTCGCAGTTTTTAGTAAATGAACGCATGTGCTATTCAATGACATCACAGTTTGGCATATTTATGTTTTCAATGTTACCATTTGTCACCGACGCGGTCGAAAGCGAACCAGAGCGTGGTAAGTTGGCGGTTAACACCCACATTCTCGCACCGTACGCTGGACGGTTTCCTTAAATTTCAATTTTACTGCGTAAAGAGTGCGTGGTTATGTGTGGGTTTCTGTGTGTTGTCTAAGTTGTATATTAAAATAAGAATTATAAATGTGCTAACCTTGGTCTACTGCGTCCATGTCAACGGTAGCCTCGATCATCTTTTGAAACTTGTCCAAATCATCATTGAGCTCAGAAATGGGCTCTGTCAGTGAAGAATGTACCGTCGAGTTATCCGCCTCAGATAAGCATTGTAAAAGGGATGGCAGTCTCTTGATCGCCTGCAATTTCACAAATATTCAATTTATTAATGCCCATAAGTTTAAAAAGTTAACTAAAAGACGCCGTCATCATCTGTAGAGCCAATTATTGCGAGATGCATATTATGAGATGCGCGATTCATTACTTTGCAAGAACTCTGATCATCTCAGCCGATATCTGAACCATTTAGTCTTATTTCAATTTAATACGGTTAATAGACATGTCAATATAAACCTTAATATTTTTGACCATTCCGTTGCTCAGTTGGAAATGACCTTCCCGGCCGAGGCTGACATTTAATTGACAGATAAATGTGTTTCTTTCTGGGTCACGGGTGTTCGTGTTGTTATATTTGCGTATGTCCAAGCCGCCGGCAACCGGGGTGTGAGTGTGTGAACGTTAATTTATTATTTATTTGAACCTGATATATTTTGTAACAGTCGTGCAAGCTAGCCTTCTTCCTGGTGAGTCTCCGCGCCAACGCCTGCAAGTCGGGTATACGACGCAAATGGTCCTCGTGCAGCTGCAGCCGAAGCTGGGAATTGTTCACCAACAACTCCACGACATCCAAGCGTTCGTTGATCAGGTTTATATCACGAAGAGGCTGTCGTAACCATTGCGCGAGGAGACTGTAACAATACGAATTCAGTTTACAATACAATATATGTATTTTTTTTTTGTATTGATTATACTACACAGTGAAATTAGTTTTAAACAAAAATAAAATCTTTCCTTTGTGCCAACTAACGGAAAAATTTGATTATAACTATTAATTGGAGACATTTGTGATTGAATATTTAATATTAAATATTGAATATTAAAGTTGATGTGACTAAAAGTTAAAATTAAGTTAAAAAACAAAGTTCGTGTGAATGAAATGACAAGGACAATTTGTGATTTTCATATGTTTATTTAAAATATGTACAAAGGAGTTTCTTTCGCCGCTCTTCTCCCCAATGTTAAAACACATTTCGGAAACGGGGCTAGAAGCAAAAAATGACTTACATAAGTGTATTTACACAATAACTTAATAATTAGATAAGCTTTAATTAGATTTTGAATTTAGTTATCTATTGTCTATTAGACATTTATTGTCCCTATATAATTACTATATGCAACAACTCTCGTACAATGTTGCAAAATCATCCTGCCTCATAGCGAGGATGAAAACCTGTTAGATAAGTTCTGTGTCAATTTACAATAACTAAACGCAGAGAGTCTGTTGTGGTGTACAGTGCTATACTACTCCCAATCCAGGGTTATATTTATCTCTATGCATATTATATTCTGTGTATTCAATATAAAAGATGCTGTTTGTTAGTTTCAGCAGATGGCGCCCCACTACATTTATTACATATAATATCTTGTGTATGAAGTGACAATGAAAGCAGTTACACAGCTTTTAGACTAATATGGTTTCTATTTAGTTATTGTTCTGACATACCGTTTGCCTTGCTGAGTTCTGCACTTGTCAAGCAGTGCTAGTAAACTCCGCGAGGGGGCGTGGCTTGTATCCCCCAGTTCGGGTAGAACGTTCAACGCTGCGAGCGCGGCCGCATCCAGGTGCAAGAAGTATTCAGCTTGTATCGTACTTAGACGAAATCTGATGAATACATTTATTAGGTTACAAACAAAGTTGTCCCTGTAGTACGGGACCAGAATACGGGCTACGGTGTCCCCCGCCTGTCGTAAGAGGAGACTAAAAGACGTCCGAGGTTGCGGGCGGTAAGAATGGGGGCTCGAACCTTCCGACTAGCAACCCTGGGAAGGACGACGGTATGTGTGGCCGCGTACCGTCGATAAGTTTGGCTGGTGCAGGACGGGACATGACGTCCCTCACGGGTAGAGCCCGACAAGAGTACCGCGCTCAGAGGACTCCGTTTGCGTTCCTGTGAAAATCCTGGAGTCCTCTACGTAGCGCTGGAGAAGGTCACCGGAGGGGTTTTAGTGCGGTAAAAATCCCACATAACCCGGCGTCGCTCCCACGGCACCGGGTACCTATTTAAGGTTTCCATCTCGAAAACAAAAGAAAAACGTTACAAACAAAGTAGAGGATGTTATTTTTTGATTTCAGTTTTGTAGTTACTTATTATTTGATCATACGTGTAGAATAAACAAATGAATGTAATATCATATATTAATGTCTTAGTTTTGTAATTGACTTAAGGAATTGATAAGTTAATTCTATTATGGAAAATTATATTTTCATTATAAAAAGAAAGAAAATGTAAAGGAACATGTCTTAAGAAAATTTATATTAGACGTCGATAGTGGGATAATTTTGACCGTGATCATAATCTATTTTTAAATCGAAACATTGGTGTTTTCACGTATACATAAACTAAATGTGTACGTACGTGTGTGATTATAGTTAATACTTCTGCAATGAGCTTATAATCATCCAAAAATTATTTTTTAGAAACACCAACGAAATACCAAACATTAAACATTAAGTCGTTATCAGGAAATTATAACGTTACTTGGGCTTGTAATATCGAGTATGTTAGTGGCCAAGTGAACTTTCAATAATATAGAAAGGAAAAAGATAAAGGAAGTATTGTAATTACTATCAGTAGAGAGCATTAATAATTGATATAATTTATATCAAAACGAGGTCGCTTCCAATTTATTGCACATAAAATCAAACAAAGCAATCGTTTTAATTGGTCCGACTGTAGCTTTATTGAATTCCATCCCTCCATCTAGTCTTTAAATGTTGGATATATAATACATCTTAATGTTAGTAGTGGTTATTTATTAAATACTAGACAGATAGACAAATGAAATATAATCCTGTGTCATCATAGTTTTTAATAATTGTTATATTAAATTTCCATTCAGATTTCATTTATCAGTGAGTCCAAAACAAGGGAGGTTCCCGTGCTGAACAAACTGGGTTATGGTGACAGATCCCTTATGTTAAAAGTTACTAGGCTCTATACCGTTAAATCCCAACTGCACCCGTATTTGTTGTTACGATTTTTTAACAACTTATACACACACATACATATATACACACACACACACATACATACGTGTGTGTGTGTGTGTCCTAGGAATAATTTACCTTTCAAATGTTATAGCAATAGGTGTCGTTGTCCCGGTAGGTTGTCCTACCCATACACACAAACCCATATAAATCGCCCTGTCTCTTTATAATATTAGTAATTTACTATAGATATATATGTTACAGTTAAAACCAGTTTTTAGATAGAACGCGTTTTCCCTAGTTAGAACTAGTTTTCACTAAATGCCTTTGTTAAAACTAGAATTAACTAATGCTCAAAATTGAATATCAGTTAAAACTAGTTCTTACTAGACAAAACACGTTTTCCCGAAGTGAGTCTCAGTCAAAACTGTTCTCAAAGTTCATCGTATCTTATTCTAATTGATCGCGAGACGTCCCTTGATTCGACAAGTGCGGGGGAATCCCTTTCCGAGCGCCATCCGCGCGCTGTGTGTTCGTATATTCTAACCTAAACTAACCTATTTTTTTACATAGGGAAACCCTCATGGGTTCCTCTCAATCGTGGGGGCGACTGATAGGATATGTCGGACTCCTACCAGCTAAAACCCCAGGGTATTCCTCTGAGCGCCCTTTGTCGGACTGCGGGTACGCTCTCGCATTCTTCCGCGGTCCCGACGGCGTGGGCTCTTCTACAGAGCCCGTCCCTGTGCGGGATGAATCTGGAGCTACTTCATCCCTCCGTCTTTGAGGTGCACGCAGGAACACCGTGCGCGTCACCTCGAGAACCTAACCTAACCTAAATTCTAGTTTTACCAAAGGCATTTAGTAAAAACTAGTTCTAACTAGGGAAAACGCGTTCTACCAAAAAAAACCTGGTTTTAACTGGAACATATTATACACTATATTATGATTTGAACAACACGTATGTAAGCATCGTTACTGTTATGTTTATTTTGAGTTCAATATTAGTCCATGGTAATTCTAATAAGCGTACGTTAACAACAGGAAGTGCGACATGTACTCCGCGAGACACCTCGTAATCTACGGGTCATCGATCATCGTTATAATAATATATTATTTCTAGCTAAGCCGAGTTCAGTTAGTAGATTAAACATTATATTTCACTAGGTTCTCCGTCTATATATTTCAAGAGTTTTCTAGATAATATTTTTTAATGTAGACGAGCCATGTGATGAGTGATGTTAGTTGTGCTTTTCATGACCGAGAGAGGGGTCCCGGATTCGTTTCCCGTCCGGTCGGGAAGACGTTTATGCGACATATAAATGATTGTTTTCGGGTCATCGTATTTTGATGTCATATTTGTATATTTATTTACTTTACTAGTGTATTTTCATGGAATTACTCTATCACATTTTGAAATAAAGAATCCCATAAATCGGCTCAGAAATTTTTGAGATGTCGTTGAGTGTAAATTCTCCGTACACCCTCCTTTTTTTAAGTCGGTTATAAAATTGTACACTAGTGTTACCTTCCAAAGTTTGTGTTCTCATTTATCAGAGCGGTATACTTGACGACGGCCGCTAAGCTGGTCATGGCCAGCTCCTTCCTGGTCTCCGGGAACGCATTAGCGTCTTGCTGTTGTTGTTTCGTAAACTTCAAAAGTCTATTCAGATCTTGTATCAGCCCTTCGGTGGAGAAATCGCTCTTCTTCTGTCTCGTCACCGTCACACTGGCTCTTTCCATCACTTTCTTTAAGGCTTTAAGCTGGAAATTTGGATTAGTAATGAGAATATATCCAACAACGAAAGACCGTGTTGCGGGTAGTATATACATATATGGCACGTTACAAACAACGAACCTGGGGCTGTGCCCATAGCTACGTCTGTTGTTCATCATCGTGAACCACGAGCATGACAAGTTGGCTTGGATTCAAAGATGGTTTAAACGTCTCAAAAACCCAACAAATAAAACCAGCCCCGCTCACGATTAAGACGCACACTGTATTCATTTATTGTATGTCATCGCGTTAGTGGATTTTCGCCAGATATTAATTGATACACATGTCGTCTGATATAAATGTTCTTTCAATCTAAATTGTATACCAAAGTAATTAACCGCTACGTCGAAACTACAAATAACAAATATACTTACGTCATCGTTGTCGGTTTGCGGGACGAGGCATTCCGATGGAGCCATTTGTACTGTTATGGTCTCTAATTCGGTCAACATGTCGTCGTCGGTGAACTCGGCCACCGACATCTGATAGTCGCCAGCTGTTAAACACGCTACTCCTACCAACCTACCCTAAAATTACAGGAGTTTTTATTATAACACGCTATTGTTAGTGAGACCGGCGTGGTGACTCTGTAATCTCACAAATTAAACTCTTTGTCGATTCCATAATATCATGTATCATTATTACTTATACCGTAATAAGTGGTTCAAAATATAATCAGTTGTGAGTTCCATTTGTAAATTTAAAGATTTATTGCGTTTTTATTTAGTGGAATATTTCATTTCATTTTTCAACTCAATCCAATCGAATTAATTAAGATTTAACGCCGACGCAACTTTAAATTGCATAACTATTCATAATTTCGTATTCACAGCATACTCATGATCTACGCCGAGTTAAGAAACTTCGGGTGTGGTCGAGAGACAAAACTTCAAATTCTAAAGCAAGGAACCGCTCAAGAATTGTTTCCTCTAACGGTCACCCATCTTATTATCGACTGCACATTTAGGCGTCCAACTCGGCCGATCGCTTATGATTAATACAAGATTCGTCAACCAAACTGAAATTAATACATTCAATTTACTGGCGTCACTATCCTCCTTTTCCTTAGATAAGAGACCAGCTCAGCAAAGTTCGCTGAGCACACATGATAATAATAATATTTTATTTTATTCGAGGTTGGTTTTTACAAACACTTTTCGAACGTCAAACTACGCCATCGCTTCAACAAATCCCTACTGTGAGTGGTCTCGAAAGAAGCGGCAAGAAACTCCCGGGAGTTTTTTTTTCCTACTCACAGTTACAGAACGCACTTAAACTGGCTTAATATTAAACTCATATCCAAGCAGTCTTATCCTGAAAATAATCAGCAAGTTTGTAATAACCTTTCCGCATAAGAACGCCTTTGACGTGAGCTTTAAATTTACAATATGGCATTTCTGTCAATTTTAATGGAATTTTATTATAAATATTTACACATCTACCCATGAAAGAGCCACCAGTTTTGCTTAGTCTGAAATTTGAAACAATCCGTTTAGCCTTACTCCTAGTATTAATACTGTGAACATTACTCTTCCTAAGAAAACTATCAGAGTATTTTTTAACGTATATAATATTATCTAAAATATATTGTGATGCTACAGTTAATATATCAATTTCTTTAAAGAGATCTCTAAGGGAATCCCTAGGCCTGAGGTTGTAAATGGCGCGTACTGCTGTTTTCTGTAATATAAAAATCGACTTAATATCTTCAGCTGAGCCCCACAACAACACACCATAAGACATGAATGCGAAAAGCGTAAGATCCAGGAGACTGGCAAAAATTAAGGAAGGCCTATACCCAGCAGTGGGTGATAACGGGATGATAGGACGATGAAGAATATGAATCTTATTAAATAAAAATTACGTTAATATTTATGATAACAGCAAAGTTACGATTTATCAAGAAACATAAGAACAACAACCTCATTAGCGTGATATCATTTCAAAGAAAACGATGCAAACATTTACGATTACTCGAAATTAATTTGCTTCCAACTAAACTATTACAGAAAACAGTAATGGGATATCCCGTGGTATGACCGTGAATATAACTGCTAAAATATGATAAATTATTCTTAACTTCTCGATCAAGTTCATCGTAATAACAATATCGAAATAAGGATAGTTCTATTCATTCCAATATCGTATTACCCGTTTTAATAGTTTTGTTAACACAACCATGAATAGTATCACAGTCTTGTGTACGTCACATTCAGGTGGTTTGGATTAGAACAATGAAAGGACCCTAAATTCTTTGTACGTGTCCTAAGCTTTTATATAATAGGGACTCATTGGAATGGAATCTTAATAATGTATGTCAGCCACAAACCCACATTCTAAACCATTGTAGAGACATCACGGTTCTCATAAAAGTTTATCTTTTCAAACAACTAGCATCAAAAACTGGATTGTAGATAGATAGAGATATTGTTAACAGGAAATCTATCGGCCTCTTGACTAGTATATAGTATATAATAATTATAAAGCGTATTATATAGCCCAATGTCCTAATCAGAGACAAGACTCAAGCCTATGCATAATTACAATTTTTCCTTGTATTCGTCAAATGACTGAAATGTGCGTTCCTTGTTTCGAATAAATCACAGAGATTTTAAACTTTGGAAGTCTTATAAAGTGTCGTCTATAGATAGAATAAGACACGTAAAGTGTAAGTAACCTGATTGTATAATCGTTTTATACAACATTCACCTTAGTAACAGGATCTGTCTTCATGTTGACGGCCATCAAACACGGCGCATTTTCATTGGAACCTCCGAGGCCTTCACCGAGGACTTCTTCCAACTGAGACAAGTTACCAGGAGACCCTTTGTACTTAAGGATCCAATCACTATTCTTAGTTGAACCCTCTGCCACGTATATTTCTACTCGGTATCGTCGTACCTGTGAAAGTCAGAATTTTTTTATCTGCAATTCTCTTAACCTATATAATAATAGCTGTAAATTATAATCAAACTAAGATTACTGCATCAATGACTTCTGGAATTCAAACCTGGGTTTCTATAAATGGAAACATTCTATTGCATTGTCAATTGCGCGGGCAGAAGTTTTTAATTTGGAATGTTTGGAACAGAGTTTGAACGTTGGCGGCTATAAATTCGACAAGAATTTAGTTATTTTTTAGCTATATTTAACAATGTAAACGAGTAAAAATTCGCGACCGGTGACGTAACTGGACATAAAACTATGATATTATAAAAGACATTAAAATATTTCGTACAACATAAAAAAAAATATTTTTTTATCTGCGGGGCGTAAAGGTGCTAATAAACTGATTAGTACCGTTCTCCTCCACAATTTAATTTAGTAAAGTGTGAAACTTTTTAAGCTTTTTTATTAATTACTCTGAAATCACTGAAATAACCCAACATCTGGTGTATTGTACAGGTGCAAAAATAACATATGATGATTTCAAATATACAATACCAGTAAGAGTTTTCTGATGAAGATTTCAAAATTTCCTTTAGAGAGCACGAGGTAGTCCAGACGATTCGGTTCAACCCCCATTCTTTTAATGTTGGATATGGAAGAGAATACTTCTCTGGCCGCAAGTGTTGCGTCCTCGCCGTGCACGCTATAGTAGTCATTGCGGTCGTATATCCTTACGGTTGTAGGTGGTTTCTGAAATATTTAGAGCAAAATAAAATTTGCAAAATCTAGAATAATTGCTACTAACAACCGACGAGGCTATGGCGCTATGCCCCTAAGGTTGGAAGTCGTTGGGACCTCTACCACCCGTAGTTTAGTCCGACGATATTTGTGCATGGTGATATGGTTCTTTTCCTGCCTGTCTACCTTCCACCCTACATTTAGAATGAATCGTAAAGGGTTTCTAATATGTTATGGTTACGGTGTAAGAAAACCGCTAATAATCGGGATCTCCGCTTCCTTTGTGCCTGTTAACGTTCTAAGCATGTCTTTAAAGTTTAAATCTTTAAAGTTTAAACACAGGCTTAGACATGTTTAAAGTTTAAACGCAGGCCCTTGGGCCATCTGCACGTATGGTGGTTATTAACATTTCCATAAAAGAATTATAACTTACAAAAGTACACAAACAAAAATTTAGAAAATGTTATATTTAAAAAAATTTAGAGTACAGAAATGAAATTTAAAATTAACTAAATTTAAAACTTCACTTTATCGATCAATTTTCATTCTCAAATAGAAAATAAACGTTGCTACGACATTTTATAACGGGTTCATTTAACGTATATGTGTTTATTTTATATGAATACGAAGAATCGTAGATTTTTAGTATTGTAGTTTTAGATTTTAAGTATTTGCCCTACATGATATTCCTGATTGATACGCTTCTGTTATCTGAATAATTAAAAACGTTTCAAAATACCTAACAACAAGTTTATAGAAGCGCGCATAGTATGATGTCATAGCTGAATAATCAAACTTAACTGCAGCATGACATTATATTTAATAAGAAATTAACGTTTTGAAGACTAGAAAATATAATACTAAGTTCTAGAAACCTACGTAGTATCGAATTTAATTTGAATAATATTACACATACACAACAATTGCTGGATGATATTTTTTGTAAAATCAAGTAAACACCAATGAAATAAGTACAAGTACTTCGTTACGAGCTTTATTTATGAACTTTTTATCGCGTTACGAACTTTTTCCCAAGGCATTCTGGATCGGCGACCTACATTGAAAATGAGAGCAATGCCACAACAGGATTATCGCTCACCATTTGTCATTATTATAAACATTGCTAGTGAAGAGTGACTTTACAAACAATACCATGCAACGGAACATTTCGAAACAGAAAAGAAAACCTTATAAGTTTTGTCACCAACAAAAACTTCAATCTACCGTCTGATATAAAATTTACTTTCATGTTGTCAGCTCAGAGAGGCAACATGGGCGGCAATTATGGACGTGCTCATAATATGGAACCGTATTTATTCGTAGTAAATGCCCTCGCTTCGCTTCAGAAAAAATACCTTAGGCTTAGAAAAAACACCTGCATTTTAGTACTGGATTTTTCTCGTCCTGTTAATTAGAAATACATGTATTCATTCATAACTTTTTTATTTATGGACGGATTGAAATGAAACAAACTTTAAGTATTATGTGGTGCTTACTGCAATACATTAGTGAAAACCAGAACGAAATCAGTTCAACCGTTTCAAAGATTAACGCGAACAAACGCACAGAAAACAGACAAAAATTGTAACAATTATTGTTTTTTGTTCTATTGCGTTAATAAAGCCCCCTAATAATGTTTTTTTCTCATATATCGTTCATGTACAGAAAGCGATCAGTTAGAATTTTATTATATGTATAGATAAGTAATAGTCGCCTACTGATTGATGTTATGTTTCCTAAATGTTTTATTAATAACTACTACGCTTTTCAATTGCTACTAAATAATAATACAAAAAAGACGTTTGATAAACAGAGAAGAAAATTATACTGAACTTTTGTCTTTTTACATATGTATATAAATATATATAAAAAATAGTAACAACGTATTTATTATGTGGGTTTTATAGAATGAAAATTAAATTTAGCTATACATTGATACTTTAAAATGAACTTATGTGATTTTGTTTAAGAATCAAAAGGCCGGTATTAATAAAGCACAGCAAACATACAGTAAAGTATTTCGTGCCTTATATATATCAGTGTTTTTGAAAGATATGTGCATCGGCGCGCTTGCAATTTGCCAGAGAGTGACTTTTTCATGTGTACTATTAAGTTACCTCAAAATCAGCAGAAAGAACCGGAACGGACTTGGGTGACGTGACGTAAATTTATCTATTAGTATTTTATCTCGACCAATTTGTTAAGTAGATGGCGTAGTAAATAGTGACATTATCATTACATCTTAACACCATTTCATAACATTCGTTTCATTGCGTCTTTAAAATTGAACAATAAATGGAATTGCAACTTAATAATGAAATTACATAATTCAGATCATCCTCTCAGGATTATCTAGCTACTACGCTCTTGACGATAAGCATGGGTGACGGTGACCACTATTAGGTGGCTTGTGTGCTTATCAACTATTGTTTATTTAAAAAATGTAAATCCATTAACTTGATTTTTAATCTCCTGGACGGGTCGGATGCCAATCAGACTGCAACTTTAAACTATATAAATAATTAAGTTTATCCTATTCATATTGTCCATCCACACCGACGACATTGAATTCCGATGACTTAATGTCATAAAATGAAGTCATTGTGCTGAATCACGGTTCGCACAAACTAATCCTATGGGTAAGTCAAAATATGATTCAAGGATCAATCACCAACAGAAGTAGTCCTTACAATTATTATTTGATACGAACTAAATATATAGGCTCATAGACATTTAAATCGTTACATTTGAGTTATCGTGTTTCATATGTTCGTACTTCTGAGAATAAAAGATCAGTCAGGGGGTTATCTCAGGAGTGATATAATTATAAAATAGAATAAATTGACATTTCTCAGTGAAACAACATCAGTGTAAACGCAACTAGTGTGGTGTGCTTGTAAAATAATTAAATTGTGCGGAAGAATTATTGATACAATTGTAAGTATTTGTAAAATAATTATATAAAATGTACATCGACAAAATGTTATGTTGAAGAGTCATAAAAGTTTTAATGTCCCGATGAATTTGGTTGGAATTTAAAAACCAAAATTACGTCTTTTATTAAATGAAATGTTATTGTTATAAGAATTTTAATTTAAACGTAACAATAAAAAAGCTTTAGTTCAAATAATTTTACGTGAAAATAAATTAAATTACAAAACTTTCTTTATAGATTATCGACACAACATTTAAAATGAGACGTCTAATATTAATAGCCGCTATGACGGCTATGGTCTTAGCCAAACCGAACCCTGAAAAATACAAAGAAACAGAAGATTTTCAATACTCCAGAAGTTCTTCTGACGATGGAAGTAAATCTGGATTCTATGGAGCTCAGAGAGGCAACATGGGCGGCAATTATGAACGTGCTCATAATATGGATACTCTAGCACAACACCAAATGAGTGGTCTTGTGAGGCAAGTTGACGGAGAATTAGGCGAAGGCGCTAAAACAAGAACTGGCAGTGTCTATACGGCAGCAAATTCAAGAGGAATTTACGGGTCTGGACACTATGATCTTAGTAATCTAGAAGGTCGCAACTTTGCCGAAGGAGAATCATTGGGAAGTTCGCATTTGCAATCACATTCCTCATTGTCGTCACAAAATTCGAAGTATGGAAGCCATTCATATAGTGGAATGGAGGGTAGTGCTGGTATTAGCAGCAGCCACTCGGATGGTAGGTACAACGGATATCAAACGTCAGGCCACGCAGATCAAAGACTAATCGATAACCTCCAGGCAGTTGATACCTCAAAAGGCATCGGCAGATATGAAACCAATAATCAAGCAGACTATAACATGAAGTATCATACGCAATTCGGTGCTCTTGAAAGAAATAAGTATGACCAAAGCAGTGCTAATCTCCACAGCTCTAGAGGGTATGACACAAATTTACAGGCTCATTACATCACCACGCCTGTTAGAGTTGTAGTAAGACCAGGTGGCAGAGTTGCTATACCGATTACGGCACCCACCTATGCAGTATCTCAAAACACTGATGGTATAAACAGTGATGCTGAAGTTATAAATCAACAAGCGGAAGCAATACCTACAAACAAAGCCAAACATTACGAATCATCTTATAGTTACCGGAAACAATGGGAAAAACATCACTCCATACCCGGAGATGTATCAATTCTTGTGCCCACTGAAAATCCGTTCCCAAAAAATAGTGAATTATATGAAGATGCACAACTATTGCAGTCGACGAAGAACCAATTACAAAATACTAATTCAGAAATAGTACACTCTGGTAATATGAATAGAGATCAAACGGCTTATGGCAAATCAACCTCAAGTCATTCCAGATTCCAAGCAGGTTATAATTCTGAAAAGAGTCACTCTGGTTTTGAATCACAAAACAGCCAGGCAGGTTTTAACTCACAGCAACGTCAGTCAGGTTTAAGCTCACTGCATGGTCAGTCAGGTTTAAGCTCCTTACATAGTCAGTCAAGTTTAAATTCACAACAGAGCCAGTTAGATTATGACGAACAACAAAACCATTTAGGTTTAAATTCACAACAGAAAAGTGCATCTTCTACCACCCATGGAAGTACATATGGACGTAATGCTTTAAATTCAGAGATGGCCGTAGATTTGACAAATGCTGCTCGAGATGTAAATTCAAATCCCAAAAGCTACCATTCCTCTTATTCGTACCACAAATCTTGGGAAAGACAAGGAGATCCATATGTAATCAAGCCCATAGGCCCAATGGGTGATGGTCAAGCTTCCGAAAAATTGATGGCGGCATTGTCAAACAGTGCGGCATATTCATCTCATCAATATGGTTCCCATTCAAGACAAGCACATAAAAGTTATTCCGCTGATTGTGATGATCAAGGTCACGTACGTGTAGCGAGATCATATAACAATGACCAAGAATTAGACCAAGGTCAAAGTCAGTGGGAAGATTTAGGTCAACAAACGGTAAGCAAGCTGGAAAATTTAGAAGATTTAGGGCAACAAACACAAGATCAATGGGACAATTTACAACAATTAGGACAAGAATCTCAAAATCAATGGGATAATTTACAACAATTAGGACAAGAAACAAAAAACCCGTGGGACAACTTACAACAATTGGGGCAGCAAACACAAGATAAGTGGGGTAATTTACAAGATTTTGGTCAACAAACGCACAGTAAGTGGAACTAGTTACCGTCATTACTCACGAGTACTTTCTTATTTTTGTCTTAATGATTAACCTGTTATAATTAAAACAAATAAATGCAAAATAAATAGCAATAACAATGGCACCATTTCATTTTATGGTATATACATTACAGTTAATATAATAAAGTAATCTAATGTTATATTCATTTATAATAATAACTTTAAATGCTTCTATTAGATATTTTTCTTTTATATTAAAACTGTTTGATTGATTGTAGCGTACCTAACATAGGTTGAGAAAATCTTTATATTTTATTACACATCTTCAATAAGCTATGCTTTTATTAACAGAACACCAGTAGTTTTATAATTAAATGGTACATTAGTTTTAAATTTCAAGATTCCAAAAAAAAATGATAGTTAAATTTTTAGACATTATTAATTTTGTATAAATTATTATTAGTAACACGCCCTCGCTTCCAATCAGAAAACCTACTCTTTACGTTTAAAATAGCACCCGCATTGATTTGGAACGTGTTTTTCTAGTTTTGTGATATAAGTGAAGTAATGAACTTACATATTCATTTATTATAATAGCTGCAGTCAAGCAATCAAAATTTTATTTAGTGCCCTAAAATTTAAACGCCCATATTTTATTTCGTATCCTGCAGGAACAAATGTATTTCCCGGGACAAAAAATACCATAATATAAGTTACTAATGCGTCAAATACCATCCAAATCTGTTCAGTGGTTTTAGTGTGATACGTGATCGAACAAACAGCAAGACGAAAATTAAAAAAAAACATGTTTCGACTTGTATATTAATGACAAAGCCTGCCTTCATTGAATCCCAAAAAATATTCCATGTACAAATCCAACCCCGTTACAGTTTTATTATTATTATTATTAATACCTAGTAAACCGCCCTCGCTTCGCTTCAGAACACCTAAGCTTTACGCTTAGAAATAATATTATCTCCAATGTTTTAGGCCTAGGTTTTTCTCGTTCTGTGAATTACAAATATATTCATTTATAACTTTTTATTTATCGACGGATTGCAATAAAACGAACTTTAAATACTAAATGATGTTTCCTGTAATACACTAGTGAAAACCATAACGAAATTGCTTGAGCCCTTTTTGAGTATTAATGCAATAGAATAGATTACGTTAATCAAAGCCTCTATAGTTTTTTTCATGTACAGAAAGCGATCGGTTATAATTTTATTATATGTACATATAGATTATGTTGCAATTATCATCATCATATTATTACTGCTAGATATGTTTATTTTATACTGTAGGAAAGCATAATCATTGTAATAGTTGAATTCAACAATTTTATTTTACATCACAATACAGGTTGCCTTAGCACATATTTTTCATTATTATAATGGTAATATACTACAAAAGCATTAAGCGATCCATATCAAGAAAAAATGTAAAGCAATTTCAGATTTAGATTCGGACTGAAGTGCAATTTAGGATTTGGACGGAAGAGCTGAAATACGACGCTTGAATAATTTGAAATACACCGCAATGCAGAATGCATTAAAGGCTTCTAAGTCAACCTTTTCATCGATAACTTAATGACTATATTAATGGTCAACTGCTATTTATTTTTGTAACTAAGACACCAAAACGAGCTATCCATGACACATTAACCATTAATTGATTGATCATAAATTAATTCATAACAGCTTATTAAAAATAATTAGAGATTACTATTGCTTTGAAATTTCAAATTATTAAATATGTAATATAGTAGTTATTATCTTTTGCTTTCCTACTAACAACGATGAAACCTGCATAACTGAGCACAATATTGGTAGGGAGTATGAGCACTACGAATATATAACACATGCTATGAGACACGATTAGTAAGAAATAGTATTGGAATGTGAGGATAACTCTAATGATGTTTATATATAATAAGAGGATAGAGTACTGCAGTAGAGCGTTTGAAGTGATTTAATTGAGTTTTATACTTTTACAAGTGATTTATTTCTACTGTGTTTATATAGATACACGGCATGCAGTTCATGTGGTGTTAAGCAGCTCAAAGCTTAAAAATCAAATTCTGTTACATTATATTTCTTGACAATTTACAATGATTCTGATAAATTCTGAAGTTAATAACGGATTTCTTTAAATATTACAAAAATATATAGTATATATACAAATCCGAAAGTCTGGGATGAAGATTAACACGTACAATATTAAAACGTTGGTTAAATATATACAGTTGTGACGTCAAGTTCTAATATAATGCTAGGTCAGTGTTATTAGGTACCGAAAATCTAATAATGATAATATAATATATGTTATTTGTAATGACTCGAATATAATACAGAAATAATATTTTTACCTTTTGAACAGCTTAAAAAGCTTTGAAAAGCTTAATAGGCCTAATATTAATAGGCGGAAAGACTAAACTACCTTTAATTGGACATGTCTTAGGAAAAAGAGAATATAAAATTGGATGTTTGCTATAATTTTTACTAATATTAAAACAATACCGGGATTGTCAGACATGAAATCTGTACTTTTTTATAATTGTAATATATGTAGGTAAATATTCGTATTTATTTCTAGGATATCTGATCGAAATACATTTGGTAGATCTGGTCGAAAGAGGCCTGACTTCTTTTGGTAGTCTGCGTAGAGCTTACTCCCAGAACCTGTTTTAAACTGCTTTTTCGTTATCATTAGTCTTATATCTTCTGCACTTTTCCTTTTTCCCCATTTTAGCTTTACCAAACTGAACAGAAATTAATGCATAATGCGCGATAATAGCGATATTAATTTCTTGATACATTTTCAAGTTATCATTAGGATAGTACTAAATAACTGACATTGTACTTATTTCAATTTCCAGTAGCTACACACTTTTTATTATAATAATAATTTTAACGTTTGTTTCATTTTGTGCGAGCAAATGTCAAAAATTTTAGATAAACGAAATGGCAAATATGGTTTATATACCACATTTCTATGTAATGTTAAGATAAATTTTTATAATTTAATTGTGAACTTGTATTTAATATTAACGAATTTTGAACATCAAGCAGATAACTAAAATTAAAATTTATCTTATTATTACAATTGAGATTACAGTTTTGAGTTAAAATCCACATAAGAGACCACTTTCTTTGAATTACTTACAATATAAAGATTCATGGATAAAGATTCTCATAAAGTTGCATATATTTTTTTTAATATTTTATTAAACTTTATCTTAACATTTATTTTTTCTATCTCTGTCAGAAGACCTCGAACAACATCAAAATGAAAAACTTGAAGATTTTAACCAACTGGACCAAAAACAAGATGTTTTAACAAATTTTGAACAGCAAGTCAATAACCAAAATCAAAACTTAGATATTTTAAGTCAACACACCCAAAATGAAGATTCACTTACCAATTTTGAAGAAGAAGCCAATAAACGAAGTGAAACCTTAGATATTTTAAGCCAACACAACCAAAATGAAGAATCAAAAACAAATTTTGAACAGCAATTCAATAACCAAAATCAAAACTTAGATATTTTAACTCAACACAGCCAAAATGAAGAATCACTTACCAATTTTGAACAAGAAGCCAATAAACAAAGTGAAACCTTAGATATTTTAAGCCAACACAACCAAAATGAAGAATCACTAATAAATTTTGAACAACAAGCCAATACCCAAAATGAAAAGTTAGATGTTTTAAGCCAACATAGCCAAAATGAAGAATCACTGAGAAATTTTGAACAAGCAAATAACAAAAATGAAAATCTACCCAACTCTAACAATAAGGATCAAAAAATAGGTTTTGAACCACCGAATGCATATTTTGTTAACCAACAAGTTCTAAACGTAAATAAGCAAAATAATCATGACCGAAATTTATTTTTTCAAAACCAGCAAAATACAAGGTATCAAAGCACTGCCAATGAGGACAAAAATATAGTTACATATGATTTTATGAAACCAATTTCTAACTGGCCAGACAACAGTGACAGAAATTTACAACCAGAAGTAGAAAAAAATTATGCTCATGTAAACGATAAGCAAAACATTTTTCCAGTGTTTTCAAGCGATGTTGAAGACAATAAATTTTGGCATCAAAATAAAGAGCAAGAAATTGTTTGGAACACAGAAAATAAATATGAACATAATTTTTGGCATATGAATAATTTTAATAACTTCAATGATCAAACTGAAAAAAGCTTTTCTCCGGCTTCATTTTCGACCAGTGACACAGGAAATCCTTTGAACGATTTATGGGCAAAAATTGATAATATCGCTGGAGAAATAACACCTACTGAGGGTGTTACCGGCGATAAAAAACTATTTTCATATGACAATTCGAGCTTTCACTCACAAAATGAAAACGTTAACCACATTCAAAACAGAACAGATAATTCTAATAATATACTTGACAATACAAATGCAATAAACACCAATGTTAACATAGAATATACAGAGAAAAACTTAGAGCATAACGACCTATTTGATGAATATGCAGATAGACTAAACAAAAGTGTAAATGATTTACCAAAATTGTTTTCTCAATATCCACCAACACCTGCGGAAATTGCCAGCGTGTCTAATACTCTTCATGATCAAAAGTCTATTGATACAAATAAAAATAAAAATTTACAAAACGAAGGCCGTGGTGACATTGAATCCGAAGAAGCGCCTTTTGAAATTATGGCAACTGATAAATCATACAAAACTCCCGAGCAAATTGAAACCTTAAGTCTCACAAAAGAAATACAGATTCCTAACGAAGGTAGCATTATTATTCAGCCAAATTCAATCAAAAATGAAGATAATAATAGTAACAGTAACTTTAATAATAATGGTATTTTAAATCAACCAACTTTGGATGTGTTAGGTTTAACCAATAATCCTACATCTGATTTACAAAATCAGATACCCCATCAACAAATAGTAGAAAATGTAGAAATGCCAGAAAATGTTCAGCAACAAAATTTAGAACAACAATATCAAGACTTTAACCAAATGCAAAGCTCTTGGATACCATCAAATAATTTGCAGCAGGGATATGATCAACAAAATATGGAGCAACAATTTGAAGATTTGCATTACCATGATCCTAAGGAGAACCGAGACAATCTTCAAGACTTTTCGCAGCATGTACAAAGTCTCTTGGGGTATTCAAAAGATGTGCATCCAGGTGATCAAAATCACACCACTGAAATTGTAAACTCTCCAAACAATTATGAACAAAGTTTCCAACATTCCAGAGATACGATTGCAAATGCTCCAATAGTCATAGAACCTACAAATACACAAGTTAGTCACATTATTAATGTTGATTCTAAAAATCAACATTTGCTGAATAATGAAAAAGGTGATAATTCAAAATCAAAGAATATTCAATCTCCAGTAGAAACAAGCTCAGAAAAGCCAGGCTTCTGGAAATCAATTGGAAATAAATTTACAAGTACCAAAAATAAAGTATTTTCGTGGTTTTCAGGAAGTTAATATTCTTAATCATGTTTAAGAAAAGTTAAATAAATACATTTTATTATTAGTCCTAAGAATACAGAATGCTTATAATATTAAAGAAATATAAAAACAATGTTCTTTTTAATTAATTCTCTATAACTCACCTCAGGCAAAGAATTGTAGTATTTTACAAAAAGCTGTTGCTGGACTGAATCTGAAACATGATAGAAAATATTTAATTTTATATACAAAGCTAAATTAAGACTTTATTTTTTAATATAATGTGGAGTAGTATTAGGAATTTAATAATACATGATAGTCTTAACATTTGCTGTCAAATAATGATAAACTATTTTATCAAGAATAATTGTTCATTAAGACAATATGCAATGATACAACTGCAATTTTTTTAATATTTAAATGAAAGCACTAAAAGGATGAAAATAGAACCTTCTTTTGAATTATATCTCTGCACTTGACTACACCTAGACCATAGGCTGCTGGTGGCATGGTCACAAGACATCAATACACAACACCCTAGATTTATTTCTCAAATAAGTACTACTCTGATTAGATGTATATACTAATTTATAAAACTAGACAAGTAATTTTGGCATTTTAATGCTGTGCTGAGGATACTGATACTGCTGCTCAGCAGTACAAGATGTGGTTACTAGTTTCATGTAACATTTGATTAGTGATGTGTGTAATCTTTAGTGTATGTAGTCAACCCAGAATACTTTAGACCAAAATGAAACATTTTGGATTTTCAGAAAATGCTTGCATCTGGTTTAAATCTTTTTTAACGAATAGAGAGCAAACGGTGGTAACAGAGGGTAGAGATAGTAGCAAGAGATTTTCTTTTCTTTGGACAATCGAACGAGGTGTGTCTCAGGGTTCACTACTCAGTCTTATATTGTTCTCATTGTATACAGCGGACCTGCCTAATCAAATTAAAACATGCAAAAATCATCTATATGCAGACGACATGCAGCTGTATTACTCAATTCATACCAAAGATATGAAACATGCAATAAAAAAAAATTAACACTAAACCCACCGACATATTATATATACCTATTTCTACGGATGGCGGTCAAATGACCGCTTTTGAAATAAACATTATAGACTTTCCCAGTTGATAGTAATTAATACAGAATTTAGCATAAACAATAAACACAAAATAATTATCATTAATAAACATTTATTTTAATAAGTCTCAAAAGCGGTCATTTGACCACTCCGGTAGGTTTAGTGTTAATGAAGATCTCAATAATATGTACTCATGGTCACAAAAAACTCGCTGACTCTGAATGCAAATAAATCTCTAGCATTGGTCCTAGGCACAAAACAGCAAATAAGAACTATACTCGACTATGAAGATTAGGTCAGGATAAATGGCGTACCATAGGAATATGTAACATCTGCTCACAATCTAGGATTTATATTAGACGGAGAACAAAAATTTATGTAGCATATTAACAATAAAATCTAAACTGCATTCATTAAACTAAAAACCCTATACAAAATTAGACCCTACATTCATGGGAATATTCGCCTGCTCCTATGTGACACTCTAGTTTCTCCCACAGTTGAATTGTTGCAGTTCAGTCTTTAGCCGTAGAATTACATGTAACACAGAAAAAGCAATACAGCGTGTCCAAAATGCATGTATTTGATACTGCTATAATGTGCCTAGGAGATAATATATAACCCCATATTTAAATAAAAAAGGCATACTCAATATTCATGCCAAGAGAGTTACACTATGCTTCAATAGTCCAAAAGTTAATATGGAACAAAAAGCCAGAATACCTATTTGGAAAGCTTAATTGGATTATGGACATCTCTCAACAAAACATACGCTTCCACACACAGATGCATCTAAAGACATTCACATATAAGACCACCAGATATAGAGGCAGTTTCAAGTTTGCCACAGCTAGAATTTTGTAATGATCTGCCAACCCCTATGAGAAAACAAATGTCTATGGAATGCTTTAAAGCCAAATACAAATTGTCTCTACTAAAAAGACAACCTGCAGCGGAACATTTGAAACATCCCTATATTAAGTTTCTTAATTTAAAGGACTTTTTTGTTGTAAAAACGACACATACGGTCTGAAATGTATATGAAGGTTCATTTTATAGTTTATCTTTTTTATGTTGTTTATGTGATCTTCTTTTTCGTTTTTATTTAAAATAATGTATACTCATAATATTGCTTGTGATGTACCTGTGTTGTATCATGACCTTTTTTAGTAATAGGGGAAACTTATACTCCTGCATAAGATCTCAGGGAGAAGGCAACGGCTGAAAAACAGCACTGCAAGAGGTTATTACCCCGCATCAGCTAAAGCTGA
>PDGT01000040.1:1559044-1610199 GCA_003671415.1 Megathymus violae | reverse complement strand
CTACCCCACACGTAGAAATAAAGGGAAAAATTAAATTGATACAGATTTTATACGTGTTTATTAGGGCTTGTGCCATACCGTCGCGAGCGCCACCGTCGTCGCTTCGTACCTTTGAAGTGTACCGTGACGTGGCAGCATCGTCGCCGCGCCGTCACTTTCGTTTTCATTTTTTTATTACACACAGTTAAAAGTGTAAATAATTATATGGTATTGGACGTCTATTTTTAACAGTTGATGAACTGATTACGTGAAAACGTGTGTAGAATCATGGATGGGTAAGTAATGAATAATAGTTAATGCATAGATTGTGTATTTGATAAAGATTTTGGTCAAAAATAATTATTTCAAACAACATTGTTTAACTTTTTACGCGCCATGACGGCATTTTACCTGCACATTTTTATTTGTTATAATTATTAAATATACTAAAGATGACGAATTATCGTCATTACGTATGTTGTAATGGATCTTTTTATTGTTACCAAACATTTAATATAAAAACACTTTCGCGTAACATTGAAATAAAAAGATAAACAACTCAAAAGCGTTTCTAGGAATTCGAATTTAAACTACTATTTTGTGAGTTCTGCTTCGGTTTTATCCGAGTTGAGAAATAAAGATTATCCTTCTGTGCATTGGAATTTAATTATATTTCTAACATTTATTACTATTTATTTCAAAGGTTTTGCGTTTCTATTTATTTACGTATTTCTTACTACTTTTGTGAAATCTTGCATGTTATATTTGCCTCTTTTTTTTAATGAAATAAGACGCCCACAAATAATTGATTCGCGGTGGTCGACGCGGTCGAGCATTGCGTGTGCGAGTTGGACGAGATATTCCAAGTGGACCGGCACCGACACCGATGGGGAACTTACAGTTTTGTGGTGGGCCTAATGGGCTTGGCCGATCACGTGGAGGTCGTGCTATGGCCCGCCAGGAGCGACCAGGCCGCGCAGTATTGACGAGGAACGATTTTTAGTTAATTAACATTTGTGTGAGTTAATCCCAGAGAACGTCTTAACCTGTTTATTTTTGGTTTAGTCATTACAGTCTGCCCATAAATACAAAAGTTATAGTTTAATTTAAAACAATACACATAATATTTCTAACCGTAAGGGGTAGTTTTTCTGAAGCTATCATACCGACCTCTAAGAATTCCAACAGATTTTGAAATACATATGTGCGCTTCTTTTGTTCGTTGTGATTATTTCATACCATTTAACAGATTCATCATTCATAAAAAATTCAGCATGTTTCGAACAACTATCAATAATAACAATAATGTTCAGTTGTTGTAGCTTTATTACCATTGTCTAAGGCTTTTTTACTGATTCTGAGGCCTAAATACGCTGGACAGATATTGATGAATTATCCGAGAACAAACATTTGTCTGTTACATAAATATGTGCTCCGGCCGGGTATCGAACCAGAAACCCTTCGCATGGCATGCAGGGTCACTATCAATTGGATTGTGTATCACTACCAAATGTATTCTAATCAAAATAGTTTTGCATATAAACATCGTTTTGAATTTCAGACTGCAATACCGCGACATGGTGGAGCTACCGACGTGGGGAAGCTGTCGACGTGGTGGTGGAGTTAGGGCTGGAAACATTTTTTTGTCTGAATATAGTATTTTTTTAAAAAAGCTACAAAAAATATACTACGCTTCAAAAATATAGTATTTTAGTAGGGAAGAATAAAAAATAGACTAAGTTATATTTTTTCTCATTTATATTTTTATAAAAACTATAATGTATTGTACTGAAATATAGTATTTTCGCGTACTGTATATTTCTTCAACAGTATATAGTACGGAGTCCCGAAATACAGTACAATAGTATATATTTTAGTTCGGTTGGCAACCCTAGGTGGAGCTGCCGACGTAGTTGGGCTGTTGGACGGATGGGGGGGTTTAGAGGTATTTTTTGTCATTTTTAATTTATTCTCATTTTATTTTAACTTAAATAAATAATTATTCATTGAAATAAGATTTATTTTACTTCATTATATCATTTTTAATTTTTTCTCACTTTATGTTCATATTTCATGTTCACGTGTGGATTGTTGGTTGTAATTGTATCCACCCATTGTTAGCTGATATGATATATCCTTGGTCTATTTATGTTGTATGTTGATTCTACTATTAGCAGTTCGACCAATGTGTACGTAATAATAATCTGTGATGCTGTCGCTTAAATGCTATCTGCTGTCAACTGTCTTTGAATTGACTTGATTGACACGTACCTTTCATTCTGTTCAAAGTTCTTACTTAAAATAGTTTAAATTGCTTTTAACAAAATCGTCATCATAACATGATTTTAATTGTGTTTATATTTGTAATTACCTTATGTGTTTTCGGTTTTATTCTTCATCTCAGTTTAGATAAAAAGATTGTTTATAAAGATTTAAAAGGTAAACATGTTGTAATCACTGGGGGTTCGAGTGGTATCGGTAAAGCGGCGGCTGCTGAAGCCGTTAGATTAGGAGCCCATGTGACAATCATCGGTAGAGATGTACAAAAGTTGTCTGCTGCTGTAAAAGAATTATCAGCTCTTCGGTCCCTCGAGGTGAATCAAAATATCCAATATTCTGCTTTAGATGTTACTTCTGATTATCAGACAATCGAAAAACATCTTTCGGCGCTCGAAGCCGAGATAGGACCTATATTCATGTTGATAACTTGTGCTGGTCAGTGTATTTGTGGCCAATTTGAGACAACGAAGCCTGAAAATATAAAGCAGATGATTGATTTAAATTACTTTGGAACTGCTTACCCTACTAGGTATGTTTTGCCTGGTATGAAAGAACGCAATGAAGGACTCATAGTATTTGTATCTACAGAAGCTGCTCTGATTGGTAATACACTTTTTGATGCTAATAACAATTTAAATATTTATGTAACAAGTATATAAGTATAAGAAAACTTTTTAAGAAGATAAGAAAGTTTGTCATGTTTAAGAATACTCTTTGAAAAGTAGGATTCTGTTAAATTTTATATATTTTAATAACTAAATTAGATCTAGAACTAGATTTAGATTACCTAAATATTAAGATAATTAATTTAATAATGTAATTATTTTTTGAACACATTCTTATATTGGTTCATTATTTCATAATGTTTGCTTTTTATTTGGAGTTATTTAAGTACAAATATAAAGGACCCTATTGTTTAACTGACCATAGAGTATAGTTCTATTTAAAGGTTTTTATACATTGCTGACTAAGGGCTGATAAATAATATTTTATTAGTTTTGCACATTTCGAAACTGGAAAATCAAGTTGAATGAAATAACTTTTTTCTCACTACAATTGTTAAGTTTATTGGTTCTGACAGACTTAACTTATGTAATACAGTTTGGGGCTAATTAAATCATAATCATAATTAAAATTACTATTTAAATTATGCAATTAATTTATTTGTTATGTTAGAATATTATACCATATATTTACTACAACAAACTAAAACAAATTTGATTAATAGCTCAACAAAGACCAATAACTGTGGAAAAGAATGCAATTTATTTTTGTAATAATTTTTTATTGCATCATGATGTAAAATACTGGGTAGGTAAACTGAGGAAAAAGGTAGTCAAGTGGAATAGCTTTTGTTAAGAACAAATTGTTCTATGACTTAGTTACGATGCAGTTATTGAAAAAACAAAATACCAAATGTTGTATAAACATCATCTATGTTATAAACAACTGGTTTGTAGTATAGTAATTTTTTAAGGGTAGAAGATCTTTAGAGTATTTATCAGAAGTACATAGTGTTTTTATGCAGAACTAATTTTTCAGAATTGTTTTTGTTTAGCCTTCTTGATTTGGTCATATCTGATTAATTATATATTTTTTAGGTATTTACGGTTATAGTGCATACGGAGCTGCCAAGTGGGCAGTCCGTGGTTTAGCTGAATCGGTCCTAATGGAACTTATTGGAACTAATGTAAGACTGACATTAGCATTCCCGGCCGATACAGATACTCCTGGATTTGCCAATGAAGAGCTCACAAAACCTAAGGAAACTAAACTTATTTCTGGCTCTGGAGGGTTGCAATCACCTGATGAAGTTGGGAAAAAAATGATTTGGGATGCCTTGGTTTGTTTATTGTTATTATTATTAAAATTTACATTTTATTCATTTGTTTCAAGTTTCCTTTTTTTATTTTATCCATTTGTGGCATAATGATAGGATTACTTTTTATTAACAGATATTGTGGTATTTATTCCGAAATCCACATACATTTTTGTTCATGTGCACAATAAATGGTGTCATGTCATATCATTGTTTCAGAATGGTAAAACATATTCCGTTTATGGAACAAGTGGAACAATGCTATCAACATTATTTTGTGGTTCTATTGAAAGCATTCAACAAGTTGTGACACAAGTATTATTCACGGGTCTACTAAGAATGATCACAGTAGGAGTTTTACTGTCATTCCATAAAATTGTAAAAGATGGGATTAAAGAAAAGAAAGGATGTGAGGTTAAAAAAACAGCATAAAATTTAGGTAAAAAAAACTGATGCATTTACACTATGTTATAGTACTATTTTTAGATAGCTTACAATTTTAATGCTTTTTTAATTATGTTTAGTTTTAAATTTATGCAACATTTAGCATATTGTGGCTACTTATGAAATCATTCAACACACTTATGGAAGCAATTCCAATGATAATATTCTATATGTACATTGTATAACAAATCTTTACGGCTAAAAGTAATATTATGTATAATTCCAATAAGCCTTCTCAAGTAACAAGGCAAGTATTCTGTACATAGTAGAGTCTAAAGCCACGGCCGACATATCCACCATCAGATCTGAACCATATGACTAGTGGACCAGCACCATTATCTAAAACCAGAAACAGAAGATAATCAGTAGCGATTCTTATATAGTAGTATCTTTATATCCATACTAATGTACTTGTGTCTTTGATTGTGTACAAGGGTTCTGTTGTTTTTTATAATATTGAATGGATAGTTCCTGTTAGTGTTTATTCTTGTATATTGTATGATACATTATGGTTTTAGAAATATATGTTTGAGCACAAAATATTGTCACCAATTTTATTTATGATACATTTTAAATTGAGCAATCTGTTTTTTATAATGATTAGGAAACTGGTGACAAATGTGGGAAATCAAACTAAATTCAATGTAAATTTTGCTTTAGTCTTGATTTTCAAATACAGATTCTTCTAAACTAAAAGACTGTTTAATTATTGTAATCATACATAATTCACTCGATTAACGATTACTAGGTAATATTACAGTTGTACCTGTAACAGGAGCATCTAAAGAAAAGTCTTCAAGAACTGATCCATCATTGAGGCGCTCCCCACATAGTCGTATTGCTGATATCAACAACCAGTCACTGGGACAATTAAATAGTTCTACCCCAGCTTGTCTCGGCGGTATGACTGGTAACCCATCTGTTATATAAGAATTTATAGGTATGAAATTAATTTAATGGACTTCAGCTACAACAGGAAATCAAATAGGTATTTAAGGTCAATAGCATAATTAACTGCATC
Source organism: Megathymus violae (assembly GCA_003671415.1). Taxonomy (NCBI): domain Eukaryota; kingdom Metazoa; phylum Arthropoda; class Insecta; order Lepidoptera; family Hesperiidae; genus Megathymus; species Megathymus violae. The sequence goes on along the minus strand of PDGT01000040.1, from coordinate 1,604,656 downwards.
AAAATTATGACATTTTAATTCTAATCTTTCTAAATAGGTATGTTCAGATCAAACAGGCAAAAGAAATTCGTTTTCAAAGGTAAAATGAGAGAGGTGATAGGATCTTAATGATCATGTTAATGAAAATAATACTATTGTTGTTACTTAATGTAATTCTTTATGTACAAATAAGGTTGCAGCGCCTCATGGTCGCCCTGTGTTAAATTTAAGCATTCCAGGGGGAGTGTATAGCGTGTAGTACTTTTTATCATACGCGATGGCTGGCAACTCCGTAGTTAGTTCCCCGTCTGATCGCTACGGAAAAAGGGGAGTAGTGAGCGACAGGAACCCCATGGGGCCCCAGTTATAGTACTGTGAAGTACTATTTTGGGGTCCGGGGACCACAAACACAATTTTGTATCTCAAGCGTGAATTGCCAGCCATCGCGTATGATAAAAAGTACTACACGCTATAATACAATATTTAATAATTACTACTACCATACTGATACACAATGATATCTAGACGTGGTCTATTCAATTTCGTTGGGCATCTTTTTACCTGTGTCGTAGTTGGGAATTTGGAGTTCTCCAGCATTAGTGTAAGTTACACTACAGGTCGTAGCTGATCTTTCTATGCACATTGCATAATTAAGGTTATTCTAAAACAAATTGAAACGTACTCGACGAATTTTAAATAGAACGGTTTATCAGAATAGGTCAAACAGATGCTCGTATAGTCAAAAATGTACTTCTGTATTGCTCTTTTTGATTTTTAAACTTGGTATTATCATCTTTGTATATTTCGGTCTATCATTACTGAAAATATCACTCCGTAAAGGTTATATTTAACAAATCGTTAACTAAGTCAAAAGGCCATCTTTTATGGTTCTAGTTGTAAGTGCATCAATTTCATTGTATCGTTGTTACAGTTAGTTCCAATAAAGTGTTTTGCATAGTATTGTTTATTTTTACGTAGTATCAATAGAAAAAAAACCAAGACTTTAATTTTGACCTTGAATCTGCATGAAGTTACAATGTCACAATAAATTAATATCTATGATTAAATATAAAATATTTTAAATAAATGAAGCACTTATAGCCCGAGTATTTGTGGGCGGATAATGGGTTGACAGTTATGGGTGAATATTTTAACTTGAAATTGGCACACTGGTCTTGGCGACACTAACTTGACTATCCTGTACGATACCTACTTTTAATTAGTTATTAAAATTAATATTTAAGTATTCCAAGTCAAGAAAGAGTACGTAAATAGGCTTTTTCTCAGATAGTGTGGTTTACCATTTAACGCTCTTGTGTTTATTATCAGATGGGATTAGGATTTACATATAATAAATAAAAAAGGTAAAATACATACATACGTACCAAATAACTAGGGTATCTAGGTATGCTAATGTCAGAATTATCTCGGTAGTTAAACGATTGTAAGTAGCCATTTTCATCTTTAAAATATTGAAGACATCCTTTGGGTGCTGCTAGTTTATCTGATTTGGAAAGTTGCGTTATCTAAAATAATAATGAAATATTTGCATGTTGAATTTAAATGCATAGGTGGTTACCACTATCTGCCTACTTCCAGCCAACTAATATCTGCCAGTGAGTTGGTATAATAAGAAGAAACTAACGATTTTAAATCTGAGTAATGTTAGGGCCTACGACCACGTGCAACGTAGTACAGCGAGGTACTTTTTTACGATGAATATAAAATAACTTAATAGTATAATAATAAAATTATAATTGAAATATATTTATTGACCCGTTCACTTAAGTCACTGTTTTGTATACGTATTAAATGTAATTATGGCTAAATTTCCGTTATAGAGATATCACTAAATTGCAGATAAATTCAAAGGATAATCATAATCATTAGTCATTCCTATTACAGTTACCTTTTTACTAGCAATGTAAACACAAACAATTCCCATAATAAAAGTTTAGAAACTTAATATTTTAAAATTTCATTTCTTGGTCGATTAATTGCTTATGCTATACTAATAGGCAGGCGGTCATACGAAATGACCGCTGTTCTAGATATAAATTGTAATTAAAATTATTTGTGCAAGTTTGGGTGAACCTACCTGATAAGATGTACTACGCACAACTCGTTTGTTGGTTTCGTCTCCTTTAATTTCTCAACGTTTGCAAGTGTCAATGTAATTCATATGTAAATATACTTAAATGCGTAATAAGCAACAATTGTATGAATTAAAAATATTTAAATGTTCTTAAGTACCATTATAATTTCATTAAAACAATGTTGACTGCATGTATGGTACCAGTGTACATGGACTATTTGCAACTTCACCCCAATGGCTAGTACAGTTACGCAAGCAACCAATAAGCTATCGGCGACAAAGACACTTAAGCCGCATATAATAAATATGGTCAATAAAATATAAGGACTAGTTTAACTTGGTCAAGAATTTGTAATATGAGCTAGCCCATATTAAGAACCATAGTTCTCCTAGTACTAAATAGTTGGACATTTATTTCTAATTTGAACCTACTTACATTTTTTTTGCGGATGCTGCCGAAACTATCAAAAGAAAAAATTATGAACAAATGGTTAAAGCCATCAAAGTGGTTCGTGGGAATGAAATGACGTTAAAAGTCACGAGGAAATTAAATCTGATTCAGACAGTGAACCAGATGCCATAATAGGGAGAGAACCCCCTGACTGTATAATGTGACATATATACACATATAATGAATTTACTGGGCTAGAGTTTGATATTTGTAGATATGCTTTTTGCAAATAAATTAAGAAATTTGTTACACGGAACAAATCAATTTGATTTTTTACTAGATACAACTAATTATTGTTAAGTTCGTAAATATTAATTAAGTTTATATTAATAATAAATTATGGGGTATAGCCCATATTTAAGTACCTGTTCCATATTTAGCCTTCATTCTGTAATTTTATTTAATGCTCAAATGTTATTGTATAGCTTATTAATAACAAAACACCTAAGATTGTTCCGTTGGTGTCTAAAAATATATCTGATTAGTATTACATAAAAAAAAATATATTTCTAATTTTTGTCTTTTGGCTCAAAAACAAAATGGTAGCCCATATTTAGTTACTCTCCTCTACCGGCAAACACTTGACCTTCATATCGTCTTCATAAGGTTCAGCGTTCCTCTATGGGGCTTGGAGTTCGTTTTTACAATAGATTCCTAAGTTGATACGCGAGTTGGCCATTGGAACTTTTGTGCGACGCATTAAAATACTACTTTTAGGCAAAGGATATAATATAGATGAATGCCTGTAATAATGTCGAAACCACTTTCGCACAGTTTTAAACTTTTGTAATGATAAGGTAAAGTTTAATGTTTTAGTACTCATTGTTTAAATGTATTATATTTTAGTATACATCTGGAATTTAAAAAATATATTATAACTGAAAAAATATACATACGGGTCATCGTCTAATTTAAGGCAACTATTCTTAGTTCATACAAAAAACAACAACTGCACAGTCCAATGTCATTTTACAATTTATTTTGTACCTACCGACCTTTATCGCATATAATCGTTTTTCTGGGCTAACAGTCTGAATCGAAAACAATATCGGGCCGTCGGCGTCACCGACTTCTACATAAACTGAAAAATAAAATATAAAAATGTTTTATCTTAGAATATATTTTTGTATGACATAAATCCAGTGAAGTATGTAACTATTAGTTAAACTTGAAAATTTATCGATATTTCATAATAAACGCTACATAGCTTCATATAGACTTCCCTTTCAAATGATAAACTAATTTATGTTAAACGTCAATCGCACCTTTAATGACACTGACTGTATCACCCTTAATTTTGAATTTGCACCAGTACCGTCACTTTACGTAACACTGGAGTGTCTCATCCATGAACGCCATGATTAAGTACTTATAATGTGGAAGATTTATATAAAATTTTGACATGAACTTATATTTTTATATACAAAATTCTTTTGTACATGTGTTGTCACTGAACTCCACCGAAACAGCTGCATGGATTTGATCATTGTTATGGCGTTTCAGTGGATCCTTGGATGGTTTAGATTCACAACTGAACCCGGTAGAAACTTAGAAAGTGGCAAAAAAATACTAAAAAGTCGCTTTCTGAACCTGCTAATAAAAGGCAAGCTAACGTTCAGGCAAGACAAAATCTGTCCGGTTTACTAGCATTGGTATAAAACCTTACTATGTTGTCCAGTATTAATCCCGCACAGAGTAGGTACTACATTATTTGTGTTGTGTCCCAATACAATGAATTGATCATCTTCGCACGTTCCTGATATTGGCGACAGCATCTGTTACACAAATGAAAATAAATATATATCTATATTATACAAATATGTATTTACAATGTAAAAAAAACTTACAAACCTCAAAAATTAAAAAGTCTAAACGAATTTGTTGGATATCTGCGGAGCTTTTATCCAAAATAATTGTACAAGATATTCTTTCGGTGCTTGGTGTAGGGTAGTCAGGGTTGGTTAACCATCCCATTGGTGTAGAATAGCGTCCATCACAAACAAATTGAACTGTTAAGAAAAATCTCCAGTAAATAAAAATATATCTTTAGCCTTTTCACTTTCACTAGACTTAAAATAACTTTGTTTCCCCATAATAAAATAATTGGTCGTCCAAGTGAAATCGGTGATGAGAATTTCAATTTAGAATAGGTATTAGATGAAATGCCCAGCCGAGCTAGATTCTACTAGTAGTTTCCTTCTTAAATTTAGTTGTAATTAAATATTCCTACTCGTCTGCATATAAAGTACAGCGCTGTTATCAACAACTAGTAATCGCCCTCGCTTTCGCTTCGCTTCAGAAAATCTACACATTACGTTTAGGAATAACATCCGCATTGTTTTAGGATTGGGTTTTTCTAGTACTGTGAATTAGAAATATACTCATCTATTATAATAGGTGCAAATAGGCAGTAGAAGTATTACTTATTGCTATCTTAATTGAATGTACATATTAATCGATAATATAATATAAACTACTATTAGGTCAAATATCATCCAAATCTGTTCGGTGATTTTAACATGATACTTGGTCACACAGACGTGCAGATAGGCAGATAAAAAATGCAAAAAATATATTTTTTCTTCTATACTGATTATCTACATTAAACAGTCCAAAAAATATTATTATATGTACTGTCGTCCAGATACGATTTTATTAATTGTGGTACCATTAAAGTCACCAATCAGGTATAATAATTATGGAGGGACCTTATGTCTCTCAGGTTCACCGTTGCTCACCATTCTAATTAAACAATTTCTATATTGAAACAGATTGATAGAGTACATTCCAAGCCTCCATATTTGCAGGAGGGAAATCTGTATTTTGTCACGTTCGATTTAAGAAGGAGGGTGATATCGTGCTAGGAAGGTCAAGGAACATTCCGCTAAGTATGGTTAGTTCGTGTTAAACTCGGCGCTAGAAAGCCCAGCAATATGCGGGTGCACTTCGTAAAACGAAGATTCTCTTTGACAGAAGAACGGATAAGACTCTTAAGATCAAACTCCAAGCAAATCATTCTTGCAATGAAGACGCCGTTAAGTTATTCATGTTTCCTTTCGTATTAGTTTAACAAAGAAAAATTACTTACTCACACAGCAAGTGGCATAACCATCAGCACATGAACCCATAGTAGATCCACCGGCTGATTGGCATTCGTATTCGTGCAAACATTTGCCCTCTAGTCCACTAGTCGACGTGCAAGCCATGTGTTCGAATTGCATTATTTCAAATACTTCCAGAAATTTTCCTTTCCTTGTTTGATTCTCATTACGCTGCTTCTTACGTCTCGGTTGAACTGATGGACATCTTTTTAGGACTTTTCGTTTAGGACGGGTAGGCGAAGTCTTATTTAAATTTTCCAAAACATCTATGTTTTCAAATGAATCGTGTGTATGATATGCGGTAACGCGTGTAAATGCTGTTTCTCGTAATATTTCCGCAGCATCACTTTTCGTATTTGATTGCTCGTTTTGGTCAATGCCGTGGTGTTGTGAAAAATGCCATTTTGGTTTATTAAACGTTTTGTTTTCATGTTTACTTACGGATAGTGGTAAATAATGTTTGACTGGACTCTCTTTTGATGAATTTAAGCCTTCTGTATCGAAATCAGTGATAAGATCCATGCTGACGGTGGCTGGGTACCATTGCTCACTATCAATAATATTCACAAGGTATAGTAAGATCGTGACACGTTGCTTGAGATAACACATTGTTATAAATATAATGATAACAATATTATATAAAGGCGATAAAGTTGTACAAAGTTCAACTGCACGCGAGAGCTAGATGTTGAACCAGTCTAGCCGTATACTGGAAATATGTATGGCGCTACACTTGGCTTGTTCCGTGGGGACAGCATGGCGGAGTCTAGAAACCTATAATTAAAAATATCTAGGAATTTTTACGCCTCGTTCATTTGTGCCACTTGCTAACTGAACGCTTTTATGGTTTCTAAGTTTAAATAATTACGAGTATGGTAGAAAGACACGTATTTTCTATAAATAGAGCGGGTAACCACCAATTACATTGCAAATCATCATTATAATGTATTAACTGTCACTCGCGGCTGTGCCAGCGCGGGAGTACTTTTAATTTATTTATCTGTTTATTAGAAATGTTGTTAAAGTTCTCCATGTCAGGAATTTTCTTTTTCATCAGAAATCTTGTAAAAACCTACAGGCGAAGAGTCAACTAAGTGGTTTTTAAAAAAATAAGTAATTATTTAATATGACAAGAAATAGTAGGTAGATTTAAAATGTTATTTATTATTATTATTATTATTAGAGTACGAGAGAGAGTGTGAGAGAGAGTAAGAAAATGTTTGATATATTTATGTTTGGAATAAATAAATTTTAACCTCCTAAGAGGTTGATATTCAAGAAACGTTAAAACCTTTATTTCTTAAGGTCTAACCAAAAAGCTAAACACAAAATTTCAGTGCTTACTTCAAAATTATCAGATTTTCAAACGCACTTCCAACTTTTATTTAACCTCTAAGGGGCAGAATATCAACAAATATTTCATTAGTGAGTGTCTGCGTCATAAAAGATTGCAAGATTTCACATATCTACTATTTCAAATATAACAGAGACCTTTCATGGGTCCAGATGTCTTCACGGTGTTACGCTTCGAGAAATTATAACAAGCTGTTATATACGTGATCATTTTAATAGTCGGCATGCGTGGCTGCCAGCACACATGTCACATGACATGATGGTAAGTGGTCACCGCGAGAAAATGTTTGTTAATAAGAGTTATCCGCTAGATGAAAAAACAGAAAACTTGTTTCGATCCCTATAGGCAACCTTCATTATTTACATTTTAATTTGAACTGATATTGAATAAAACCTGGGTCGTAATATTTATATTTATGATTGTTAATTATGAAATATGTGTAGACATAATTGAAAAGGCGTCTGTCACAGAAGAGGCCTTTAAATACACTGAAAATACACGCTCTACTAAATAAAATGTTGATCCACTGCAATATAGATTTAGGGGAGAATATATATAACATAATTTAATATTTAAAATTTTGTGTGCGTAGAAAATAGTTATGCGAGCAACTATTTTTTTTATAATTCTATAATAATATCCTTAGAAAAATTTGTAACTAGATTTTCACATACACATGAGTTTGCAAATACAATTAAGTAAATACATTAAAATAAATTTATTACATTCTCCAGTTTCAGTAGTGTTGGTAGCTTATTACAAAAAAAAAAACAAAATTTTTTCTTATATCATTAAAGCATATAAAGCTGAAGGATTCAATTAGGTACCTAACCAGAAAATCTATTATCGTAATCATAAATGTTATTATGTAAATACATGGAAATATAGATACCTTGGCGCTTATCTGGCATTTACTGACGTGATTAGGTCACGCATTAAAGCCTGTGAGACAAGGCGGACCGCGCCCAGACTACCAATTTAGCACGCAGTTGTCTACCTCTTGCAAAAGCTAATGTGAAGAATTAAATTACGAAACAAACGAGACCCATGAACACCGATCGTCACAACAATAGGTACTCTTGATAGTTCGTTATGTTAATAAAACACTAAAACAACAAGAGCTAGTTAAACAGGTACTTATAAGACTGATAACAGTCATATAAAAGTGCGTTATCATGTATAACAACGGCGTTTTTTTTTACTATACATTTATTTATTGTAAAAAATTAACATAATGTTAATAATACAGCATAAAAGAAGCCACTGAGATTTTTATTATACAATGTGTTAGGGATCAGGTTTCCGATATTTTACCCACGTATTTTACTTCAAATTTTATCGACAAAAAACCATACAGAGGGGGGTCGCACCCCTCACCCCTCTGAATGAGAGCCATTTTTATTTTTCATATCTCGTATTTTTACGAGTTTATTGAAACTATTTTTTATGATCTTAATTTATCCACATATTTGAAAGTCACCTTATTTTAAAGATGATGAAATTTGCTATCATTTAAAACCAAATTTGATAAAATTTTACAAATGATTAATAATTTAAAACCTTTACTTTAGGTCAAAAACTTGGTAATTTTTTTTGCTTTCTTTTAGTTATTATGCTCTACCTAAAAAACCAGGCCCTTAACCTATCGTTTTTTCTTCTAATTTGTTTGTAGTAAGCTGCGCCAACAAATAAACCTCAAATTATTACTGGTTTTTACGCTAATAATTTAAAAACGGGGTCTAACAACAAGAGTCAAAATTGACAAATAGTGACTCATTCATACAGGAGGTAGTATTCACTTGTGTGTGAGCGAGAAAGAAATTTTTACTATAAGAAGGTGAGTGTGAGCCAAAAACTACACATTATGTGAAATAAAAACAACAACATTTAATTTAAAAAGTTAGTTTTATATACCAAAAAAAAAAACAATTTTTACAAAAATTGTTCAAAGTGGCCGCCATTATTTTAAAGGCATGCGATTGCCCTCAATCCAACCTGTTGAGTTGCACTCATTAACATTTCTCGTTCGTTTTTTATGTCATCAGTTGTGGCCATAATCTTTTGATGGAGCTCCTCACCTGGCAGCCTCGTTCATTAGACTTAACTCCTCTGGACTTCTTTTTATGGGGAACAATGAAACAGAGAGTTTATCGGGAAGTTTCAAACACCAGGGGTATTGGCATATTTAGCATAATATAAGGTGAATCCTGTAGTTACTCATAATAAATCATTCAAACATATAAACTTGGCTAGCCAAATATTACAATTTTAAATCTTCCGATTTTTTTTATTTAAATTTGGCACGCAATTATGGTATTTTCTGCAACTGCAGTAATTTCCTGCCATTTCATATATATTTTTATCTAGATTAATATTAAATTGCAATATAGGATGTTGTGTTAAAGAAATGGGAATTGCAGTGATTTTCTTGCATAAATTGATTATGGAACCGCCAGTCATTTTCAAGAAGTTATATGTTAGTATATCTTACTTACTATTGACAGATATCTAAAAACTTCCTTTGTTGAACATCAAAAATATTGGGACGTTTGTGTGCTGTTAGAATCCTATAAGGAAACAAATAAAATATCGCGAGAAATGAAGATTCCCGTTAGCACTCTTTCACGTATCATCTAACATGACCTAACGCTCGGTAGTTATCGGCAATATACTGAAGATGCCCTAAATCAATCCCTGTGACTTGATAAAAAACACAGACCGATACGTCGATGAAATGCACATAAATATCCTTTTTACTGATGAAATGTTTTTCACAGGTCAAGAGCACTACGGCAAGCAAAACGAAAAGTGAATTCTTATAACTTTAAAAAAACTTCACAAGTGTTCGGAAAGGTGCAACGTGGTCATTATCCTGCATCAGTCATGATTTGGTGGAGCGTATCTTATCATGGTGTCACGAAGTAATTTTTGTGAAAAAGGAGTGAAGACTTTGCGTATAAAGAGATCGTCTTAGATCATGTCATGAAATCTCTCAACAATGCACTTTTAAAAAATTACCGTAGTCTTTCAGAAACACTGCGTCTAGTCATAATTCACAAACTACCCAAGCGTGGCAAGAAGCCACCGTTACTTACCTTTTAAAGAGTTGACGATTCGTCCTTGTCTAGCACAAATCTGAACCCCTTAGACTATAATTTAAGGTCAGTTTTAGAGAACATGGTCTGCTCTAAACAACACGCCACCATTAAATTTCTGAAAATTTTTTTAGAGCGAGCAGTGACTATATTTATCTTGGAAATGATGCGTAATTCCAGAGATTCGTGCCCTGACAGACTAAAGACCCGTAAAGGTGGTCTATTTGAATATAATTGTATTTTATTTAATCCCGAAACTTAAATAAATATGTACCTACATATAAATTGTTGTTAAGATTACATAAATTCATAAAAATTTATTGCATTTTCATTTTCAATAGAACTTACGGCCAGGGTAGTACCGTACTCATTTCATTTAATCAATGTTACGGTCCCTGTGATGGATGACGCAATAAAAAAGATCTTACAGTACGTTAAAACCTGGGAATAACCGAAAACTCACTAACATGTTGAAGTTAAGCGACTCCTAGTTTTCTATTTGTTTTTAATATTTATCAATACACTAGTGACTCGCCCCGGCTTCGTTTGGTATGAAAAATTATATATCCGGAATAATGTATATTACGAACGATGGACGGATTTTTTGAATAGGTGCCGTGGTTGTGGAGATTGCCCTCCGCATGCGCATGTGAGTTGAGTACAATCTCACAAAATTCGCACTCTCTTTTTATAATATTAATATACATTATGCCTACATCAAATACATAAACTATGTTTGAGAACATACACTGGTAGCATGTCTAATAATAAAATTAATTTCGAGATTAAGAATGTATTTTTCTTAGTATTACTATAAGTCGGTGCTCACCTATGAGCTGTCCTAATGTTCAAAGAATTTAGGTCGAGTCCATATGAACATGACCGCGATATGTTTAGATATACTAATAAATAAATATCTCATATAGAGCAAACAGTATACACAATGTAATAAACGTAGAATAAATCTAAGATACTATTTTAATGAAGTTTAACGTATGAATCAAATTAGCAGTCCAGTTCAAGATAAAGGTTCAAAACATCCGGTATAATTAGTTATGAGGTGTCCAGCAGTGGACTGTTATAAAGATGATAAGTTTTTCGGTAGGTAAGGCTACACACAATTTTTCACACAAGAAATAAACTAGCGTTAAAGTTGTGTGTTGAGTTACTATAGTTATCACCATTATAAATTCAACTGTACCATTCTCCAATAGTACAAAGTCCAATACGGTGGACAAAAGCGCACTGACATACTTCACACACCCATCAGAAATTATTATTTTAGAAGTTTTTTATTCAAGAATTATAACCGAATGTAATGATATACATAATATAATTTCCAATTTGGATATAAGTTAGTATACCTCTTGTAAGTCAATTTTTTATACTTCCAAGCGCTTTATTAACTTCACACATTTTTAAATTCGTAATTATAAAAATATATCAATTGAAAAATACTTCTATACTAGAAGTACCTGCAAATAAATGGTACGTAAAATATTTACTGTTAAAAGAATTGTGCAACCCTAAGTGCAATTATAGGCGCCGCAGATTGTCCAGACCGCATTGTCCTTGCTCTGCACCACACCTGCGTGCACTTTTTCCAAAGCCCTGACAACATACAATGAGTGTCCTAATACATTATGTGATACAATCACAATATCACACACATGTCCTTTCCACTAATATATTTGTTCGATACGTTCGTAGTATAAAAGCCTCCATGCGTACAGTGGGACACCATATTGTACCCGAGCTTTGAAGGGTCCGATACAAAATGCTACTAAAGGTATTTATTTAATCGATTCGATTTTTTTACATAGTCAAAATAAATAAATTTAGAGAACAATTCTTGCGTGTGTAAAAACTTAAAATTTTGGATATATTACAGGATAATAATTTATTTTATGTTTCGCTTTAATTATTTATTACAGATACTTGTAATTTCAACAATCAAAGCTAAACAGAGATTGTCAAATATTTTTGAATTTTTTTTTTAACATTATTTTTTCTTTATTTTAAATATTATAGTAATTCGTTATTGTTTTTTCTTACAAATAATATGGTGTGTAGCGATACTTCCCGATAATATACTAAATGAACTATTCAATCCTCAGAAATACGTCTATGATCGACTTTAGGTATACTAGACTATTCACAATATACGTCGTATTATTACGGAGTATTGTATACAATGGTTTACATAATCATGTTTTTTTTTTCGTTTTTATCATAAAACATTTTAAATTATGTCTGATTCATGATAGGCATTTCTCTTGCTGTGTGCGGCGGCCGTCTCTCAAGCGGGCGGGATTTTGGCTCCAGTCGGCGCGTATGGGGGTTACGGCTCCGCATATCACTATGGAACAGCATGGAACCCCTACAGCTCGTACCCTGCTCAGCCAGCTATAGCCTCTCAACACTCTAACATCCTGAGATCACCATTCAATCTTGGACAGGTCAGTAATGTTTAGACGATTGCCGAATAGTGAACCTGCTTGTTGAACGAAGAGACCCAGGATCGATTTTCAATCAGAACGGGATATTTTTTTGGTAAATAAATGTTTGATCTTAGGTATTGGTTGTTTATCAGGTTTTATTTTTGTGTGTCCATGCTACCAGCATTACAGGGGATCTCATTGCGGGGTATAAATGGAGAAATGTTTATTTATTTATGTTGAGGTCGTGGTGAACCAAGGAGTGTTTAGTGGTGAAAGGTTGAATTGATAGTACGCACAGTTTGAAATGAACAAGTCAACGTTCTACACATAAACAATGTTAACATAAGACACAACAACATAAGACAAACATTCAAGTAGATACTGTTGTATTAATGTACGATTCTTTACTAGCATGGTTAACCAGTATTGTCTTAGATTGTTTCATTTGGTATGTTGGTGAGTCAGTTAAACTATAAGTTCACCAGTTCTTCTTCCTGACCAATTACCATCAGGTACATTGTCATTTACTAGTTGTTAATAAAAACCGTTTATTGTAGATCTCAATATGGTAAGTAGAGTTTGGAGATATATATATATATATTAATTTTCTTATAATTATAATTATATCGTGAGACAGTAAAAATGTGTACAGTCCACAGAGATATAAGTTTAAAAATTAAATTTTTGTCTAACAGGTATCAACGTACTCCAAAGCGATTGACACACCGTTCTCCAGCGTGCGCAAATCCGATGTACGTGTAAGCAACCCCGGGGTAGCGGTAGGTGCGGCTTACCACGGATACGCAGCGCCAGTTGTATCGCATTATGGCGTCGCTGCACCCGTAGTTTCACATTATGGCGTCGCCGCGCCACTCGCAGCACCTGTTGCTAAGGTATGTGGAACACATAACATAGTTTGTTACCAGGTACCATAATAAACGACATTATTTTGACCTCAATGATGAAATTATTTTTAAATACCTTAATACAATCATAAATACAGTAGCAACTTAGTCTCGCTGCAAAAAACAATATTAAAGTTAACGTGTTAACGTACAGTGATAATATAGTATTGGGAGTGAGGAGTTAGGAATTAAAACACAAAAATAATATGACGCTTTTATTTACAGTATCTTCAGTATATTTGTGTTCTTCAGGCTATTGATTATGTTTATATTTCATAATATTGTTGTGTGTGTGTTGTGTCGCGTAAATCTTTTCTCTACCTTTATTTCATTCTAGCACACGAGTAGATTTTTTTTTCAACTAATTAATCATGTTTCTGTTTTAAGGTTGCTGGTGGCTTGTTAGGCGTGGCTTTTTCTGCTGCTCCAGCTGTTTCCCACATGACATACACCAACGGACTCGGTCTCGCTTACAGCTGGTGATCTGAATGTGATTGATCTGCCAATAGTGATAATCCTACATTGTAAATGAGTTCAAAGATTCCTCTCTATTTATTACCTGATAGTTGTTAACATAATTTATTATCAATCTATATTTAATAAAACTATGAAATAAACTTGTTTTCTGTTTTATTTAATGCAATATGATGATGATGATGATAGATGACATTTGACAAATAGATAGTTTTTTACTTGGATTTAAGAAAAGGATACTTTTTATCCCGAAAAAATATTAGATCTGTGTGATTGTCAAAAACTAATTCAGGCCGTACCCACTTGAATTTCGTATAAATGTGTCTAATTTCTGTTCCACATTATTAATATCATTGTACTATATAATTTTTATGAATTACTACGTGATGCTATAGTATTGTGACGTATAGGTGAATGTAGTTTTTAATACGCAGTTTTAGTAGATTATGTATTTTTAACCAATTATAATAGTATTGTAATTCGCAGGTAAAGGCTAGTAATATATGTTTATCAGGATGTGCTGATTGACAATTCTGAAATGTTAACAAACTTATTGAGAGAATTGACCATATTATTATCTCGCATCTAATCCAAAATAGATTTTTAAATATTGCATAGGTGACATTGTTTTACGTTAAAGTTTACATATAGCAAGCCACAAGTACAGTTTTGGCCTAAGATCTCTGGCAACTACTGTGCCCAGTACAATATAAATACTCCATGGTATATTATATTGAACTACTCTTTGTATCTATCTACTGTATAAGGAAAAAAAATGAAAGGAAAGAAAAAAAAATTCCAGGATATGAGTATTTTAATGATTTACAAATTAATAAATGAAAATAGTTAGGTTGCATTTTCATTTTCTAACTCAACTATACTCGATCAATTAATAGATTAAAAAACGTCATTGTCACATCACTTGTCATAACCTTGACTAAATAAGCTCTTTAGAATGACGGTTGACTTGACTCGTGTCACGAGTCACGACAGTTAGTCGCGCAAATAAAATTAACGAAACGTACTTGTGCTATTTGTTCTTGTGATTTCTTGGCCAAGCGAGACAATTAAATTTACCTGTGTATTTATTCACATATATACTGGTTAATTAGGTTTCTTATTAGATAAGAGCTGGCGTGACGTTCATAGCGGTACGGAAGGTAGCGAGCTCAGTCTATTTGATATCAAGTATTTTGAGCAACTGTTTAATTATATCAAATAATTCGCGAATATGTCTGAGAGCGGCGACAGCGATGCTGGTTGGATATTCTACAAAGATCGACCTGATTGGGGAGATGTGACTCCAGTGCCAGAAAATGATGGCCCCAACCCAGTTGTGGTGATTGCACATTCTGAAAAATGTATGTATTACTAGTAAAATAACATAAGGTACGTTCTAACTCTATAGAATTTAAAGTGATCGACCTTAGAGGAAAATCATTGTTTCCTCTAAGGAATTCCATGAAAGCTTTTAGTAAATAAAAATACCTATAGGTTTATAATCACGTTTTTTTAAAGATATCAAATCATGAATGTTTAAATTCACAGTTGAATAATCAACAAAATAACATTTTTTACTTGTTCAGTATTTGAACTTGACCTATGATAATTTGATAACATGGGATGACTTGCAACCAGATGGACCAACAAAATACATAAAGGTGTAGGCAGCAACTGAGGAATGCTAAAGAGCAGGCTCAGTGGGTGATCTTAAAAGATACCTATGCCAGCAGTGGACTTTAAAAGGCTGATGATGACGATATTAATTGATAATGGTTACTACTATACATTTTAGATTTTAATCTGATATTTTTAGTGTTACTGTATTTTTTATTCCAGTTGAGGATGTATATGATTATTTTCGAGCTATACTTCAAAGGAATGAGAAATCTGAAAGAGCCCTGCAGTTAACTAAAGATGCAGTTGAGTTGAACCCTGCAAATTACACAGTTTGGCAATATAGGTAACTAGTCAGCCTTTTAATATGCTATTTTCATAAAAACTGTGTTTTGAGATAACTACATGAAAAACCCCTGGTTTGTTGCTTGATTGGGCAGATTTAATGGGTCAAATAACTATATGCTTTTATATGTCCTATTAACAATATTTTCATTGTAGGGTGTTTAGTTATATATCCACATTTTTGACATTTATTATTATATATTATTCTGTCATTAAATATTATGTAATAGACATGTTTAATTACAGAAGTAAGTTATAATTATATTGACGATGTGGGCCAAAAGTAATGTTGTCTAAATTATTAGATATTAATATTGCAACTATTGTGACAAGTTTTTTTGTTATTAGATTAAATTTACCCTCTTAGCTGTTTTAATATTGATATACATATGTTTTTCCTTATTCTACAGGAGAGATTTGCTTAAAGCACTGGGCACTGACCTGAGATCAGAATTAGATTATGTAGAATCTATAATCAAGCTGTCACCTAAAAATTATCAGGTAAGGTTAATAATAATGAATATCAAAAATCTTTACTAGTACAATGTTTGCATTTTAATCTGAAAAACAATAGGGATATCCATATGAGCATAATGTTTAAGAAGCAAAAAACCAAATGGCAATTGCAACAATCACGGTAGTAGCTTCTTTGTCAGATTCAATCATATTATTGCAAAACTATGGTCACTTTGATTGGAGCACAAATTTATAAGAAATTATCATATATAAAAAAAGTTAACTTGTTTAACATATTCTAGATGGAACTTGGTCAGTATATTTCCAATAATCAACCACTAAAATGAAAACAATAATTTATACAGGTTTGTATTTTTCATAGCTTTTAAATTATTTTTGGTACATTTTTCACTGTTTAACCAGTGGTGACGAATTTTCTGTAACTATTTGCAAATATGTACTTGTGTAAATGGCAGTGTTTTCTGTTTTCAGAGTATATTTCTTGAAACCCAATAATAAAATAATTTTGTTCCATTGAGTTACAAGTATATGAGTAGCTTAAAATGTAACAGTCTTTCTTAAGTCAATAAGTTATTAAATTACTCATAGAATTATAGTTTTATTTTTTTATATACAAAAGTGAGACTTAACATGATACCATTGAATATGATATCCTTTTTTAAACATATCGCACCCTTAGAATGAAAGGGACTTAACTCAAAAATTGCAATTTATGGGAAATGACAAAGAAAGTTTTCAAAAATGTATGGTCTTGAGTAAATTTAAGATGACTGATGTATGAGGTTTTCCCTTTTTCCCTTTCTCACTCATAATTCGGGGTCTTTTTCACCATGGGGTTTTAAAGTAGGCTTTTTTAAGTAAATTTATAGTAAAATCTGGAATTTCAGGAATTTTGAGTTAAGTCACTTTCATTCTAAAGGTGCGTATACAAGCTGAATCTGGCCTTATATGTAGAGTTTAACAATATAAAATTGTGCAGCATCAACTACTATAATGATCACAGTTTGCATATCTGTTTCTTACATTATTAGCACATATGCTATAATAATAGTTTGCGTAATATATAATACAACTATGTGTGAGGTAAGATTGTAGATATGAAAAGGAAAATTCAATTTTTTTATTTTCAATCACTTAAAATTTTGATACATAAAAAAACTGTTACTTCTTTAATGCATATAACAAATACAATAACGAGTATGTTGGAGGAAGCTTGAAAGTAGCACCTATTATGGAAAAAGTGAGAGGTGCCCGTTTATCATGGTATGGGCACGTAATTCACAGGGGGGGATGTCATGTGACCAGAACAATGCTGAAAATGTAAGTGGATGGATACAAGGGAAGGGGAAGAACGAAAAAAGATGGATGGACAGTGTAGAAGACGATATCTAGATTAAAGATGAGTGCATTGAAATTATTGAAATTACAAAGAAAAGGACACACTGTGCCAATCCCAAGTGATTGGGATGAGGGCTGAGAAATAATTACTGCATATAAAAAATACTGTATATTTTAATATTGTTATATAACCCGTTATTTAAGGAGTCTGAAATTTGGCAGATGGGTTAAAAAAAATTGGAAGCAACACAAAACATACAGTAACATAATAATAAAGCTATTTAGGTATACATGTATGTGTAGGATAGCCATTTTCAATGCAGTCAGTAATGAGTATTTAAGTTTTGATGATTTTCAATTGCATTATTAATAAATGCTTTGTTTGCATGAGTCAAATAAGAAGTAGGTATGTTTTTACCACATATTCAACTTTGCATGCAGTTATATTATATGATAAAAATTGTACACCAATATTGATATACATTGTATTGTCAATATATTTTTTTTATTTTTCATGTAGTTTCTCAATATAGCAGTGTATTAAAATAATGTTAGTATAATAATATCATACCTATAAATATTTCAGGTGTGGCATCACAGAAGAGTGCTTGTGGAATGGCTGCAAGACCCATTTCAAGAATTAGAGCTGACTGGTGATGCACTTCTACAGGACCCCAAGAACTATCATGCCTGGCAGCATAGGCAATGGGCCATGAAGGTCTTTGGGTAAGATTAATGTAACATTATGATATTAAAGTAAATCTCCATTTCTCCTGTTGCTGAATATTGAATATCTTGTTGAATATACTATTATTATGATTGAAAAAGTTACTATAATCATTGTTATAAATCCAATAAGAATTGTAAAGCTTTTTTATACATTTATTACAAAATGTTATAAACTGAGAAGTACATTTATATGTATTACTATATTTAATCAATTAAAACCAATATCTTAAATATCACACCACATTTATGTAACCTTTTTTCCTTTTTTGTGTACTTTTTCTTAAACAAACATACATGACTGCTACTTTTTGATCCCACTATAATAATAAGTACACACACTTGTAAAGATCAAATTTAGATTACAAATTTTACAATTGTAGACATGGAGATTTGTATGTTAGCATGTGTTATTTTTTATCAAATAAAAATATGAAGTAGAGCCACTCGCTTGTAAAGTGTTTGTTAACTGAGTGCAATTAAAGTATTTGCTGCTTAAATCAATTTTGCTAAACGTCATAATAATTAGATACTGATATTGTTTACAGACTTTTTGAAAAGGAAATGGAGTTTGTGGATGGTTTAATCAATGAGGATGTCCGAAATAATTCAGCTTGGAATCAACGTTACTTTGTAATGAATAATCACCTTGGCTGGTCAGATCTAAATGTACAAAGAGAAATATGTTACACCATAGAAAAAATTAAGTTTGTGAAAAACAATGAAAGTGCTTGGAATTACCTGAGAGGTGTGTTATTACATGACAAGAGGGGAATAAGTGGTAATGCTGTGGTTACAGCATTTTGTGAAGATCTTTACAAAAATAAATGTCGATCACCATTTTTATTAGCTTTTATCATTGATATTTGTGATGAAGTAATAAAGAAAGGAGAAGCTAATACTGTGTATAATGTTGATAGAGCGGTTGATCTTTGTCAAGCATTGGCAACTAAGTATGACAAAATTAGGAACAAGTACTGGAATTATATGAATCAAAAATTTTCTAAGTATCAAGTTATACGAGGAACTAATGGTGTTTCTAATAATGGGCATGAATAATCTGCTGTGATTTTATATGTGGCATTTAATGAAAATGTAATGTGAATAACATGAAACTATGTAATGGTTGTTAAAAGACTAATACAAGAAAACAACAAATTTAAGTAGTGTGATTTATTATAGTGTAATAAATTTATTTCTTTGACTTTTATGCACTGTTATTTAGTTCTTGCACCATGAAAAATCTATTTATCTCATTATGATTCAAACAGTTATGGCAAATGTTTCTTATGTCATCATTATGTTGCATTATTTAATATTTTTTGAGAAATGTCCAGAACTATATTGTTTGTTGGACTCATCCTGGTTAATGTTATTCTGAATACCAGACCTCAAAGTCTGTGCTACAGCCTCGCATACACACGTTCTATTGTTTGGAGTATCATTAATAACATCTAATTTATTTGTCTTCTTTCTGAGGAAGTTTATCGAACTTCTATTCATATCTGTAGTATGACTTTCCCGGCCAATTTTCTTTTTCTTAGTTTTGGCTGTAATATTACATACACTTTCATCAATGGAAATTGATAGTAACTTCAAGATATCAGGGCAGTTTCCGCAAGTGCATTCAAAGCAATCGCAAAGTGGCTGAAATCAAATGTTTATAATTTCGTTTTTATTTGAACTTTACGGTGCTTAGTGTTTTATAGAAAAAGAAAAATCTTAAATCTAAAGATCTTATTATTTTTAAAAATAAATATTGGCTAATGTATAGGTACTTAAGATGTTAATGCTTACTTTACTTTTTGAAGCTCCTTTCATTGCAATTTTAATATAAATTTTTAAACGAATATTCCAACAATTGCTTGCAATATTTATTTAGTTTGTATTTAAAAGAAAACAACGAAATATAAATAATCACATTTGTATCAATTTTGTGAAGTTCCTACATCACGTGATTGGTTTGATAATTTAATTTTTGTGTAAATGGTTTACGTTTGTCTATGATGTAGATAAATAGGTATTATAAGGCGGATTGTAACAATTTTATTGTCATAGACAAATTAAGTCTATTATATTTTTATGGCACCATAACCAGTGTTAACGCTGTCAAAATACTGGCTTTTAATTCATGTCGTTCTAAAAATTTAAGGGTCGCAATTAAACCCTAATAAGTACCTATGTTAAACCTGCGTATTAAGTAATAAAGGTATGTAAAATATGTTCTAAATTCTTCTCACTCGCTATGAAACTACATACCTTTCACACGAACACCTTTAACGCTTTTATTTATATCAATGTTTTGTCTTATATTGTTGGGCATATTTTCATTGATGGTAGTTCCTACGTAACCGTATGTAACCTTATATATTGAATTGGAATAGGTATAAAAACAATATTAATTAGACTTTCAATGTCAAACTCGTTTTGTTGTCTCGACATTGACATCATTTTCAAACCAATAGACGTGTCCAAATAGTTGAGTAGATATATTTTAATTATGTTGATTAAATTAACCGTAAACCAATGATTTTGATAAACAACCTTTTTTGTAACATAAATACAAAAAGTAAGTCACAGAATGATAAAATCCAATATCCATAATGATCCTCGATGACGCTGAACCGCTGGAAGTGAGTTTGCTAAAAGAACAATTAGCTAATCTCAATTGTAAATGTAGTGCTTGCGAAAAATCTTATATCTTGGGATCTTGTAGAGAGGAAAGTAAAGGAAGTAATAAAGAAATTCAAGCGGGGTCTGTGTTACATCTTGATCAGAATTTTAAATACAATAATGCAATAAATCCTTACTTCTATTCCCTTTGTAACAAAGTTTCGTGTCCTGGTTGTTATATTGCATTGAATTTATTAAAAGGTAGAGAGCCGAAAATTTGTAAAGATGAGGAAACTGAAACTAAGTTAGGAGTCTCCTGTTGCGATAAAGCTAGCGGAAAGTGTGTGAAATTTATGGAAAGAACCACATCTATGTCAAGTATTATACCAGTCAAAAACTCTTTTACGAGCCTATGTGAAAAAGTTACTAATACTTCGACATTGAATGGGATTATGAAGAAACGAAGTAATGAGCATGTTACGTTTTCAGATTACTTCGATCATGATTTAGCTAAACGAGAGGTACAGGCGTTTTATGGACACTGTTTTTGTCTACAAAATTTTATAGATTCCATTAGACCACCCATAACAAATTCGTAATGTTACATCAATTTTAAAATAAAATGAAGTGCCTAAACTGAAAGTGATTTTATAATATAATAGTGATTGGATAAAATAAAAATGAATTAAACACACAGGTATCATTTATTAGTTACTTTGCAGCATAATGTTTTATGAATCTAGCAGAGGGGTCCGTGGCTTGCACCCATTTTGGCATCCAATAATAAGGAGTAAAGTTATCCTGACCTGGAAAAGATTTTTCAAACACATGGCGATAATACGTTGATTCTTCTGTCGTAGGTTGCAAGCCTCGATATTTTAAGTTGTTTTCTGGCATTCTTTCGGCAATGATTTCTGCTATTATCGTAAATAACGACTTTTTGACGGACGCTACTCCATCACTAAAGGCTTCTTTGTGTCTCCAAAGTATAGAATCAGGCAAAAGTCCACTTTTTGCAAAGCTACTTCGTAGTAAATGCTTTTCTACACCGTTCTGCGGTTGTCGAAGTTTAGAATCTAAACCGAGATAATGATGTGTAAACTGTATGTCTAAGAATGGTACTCGAAGTTCCAAGCTAAATGCACTAGTTGTACGATCGGCTCTTAATCCATCGTACAAATAAATATCCGAGAGTAAACGTATGCTTTCGTCATGTCCCATGGACTCGTTAGGTGCATCTCTAAAATAAATATAACCTTGAGCTAATTCGTCGGCGCCTTCCCCACTGAATATAACAGTAGAGTCAGTGTTCTCCTTAATATATTTGGATAAAAGATACATGGGTAAACTCGCTCGTATCGTCGTTATATCAAATGATTCCAGATGATAGATGACGTTATCTAAACTTTGTTTCACATCATTTTCATCAAACTGTACTTCGTGATGTTCGGTACCGAGATATTCTGCAACAGCACGGGCGGCGATTAAATCTGGGGAATCACCCATACCTATTGCGAAGGTTTGTATTTTGTAAGGTAACTTATGTTCTCTTGCCAATTTAACTACTAAAGCAGTTATTAAGGATGAGTCCAATCCTCCGCTCAGAAGGCATCCTATTCTTCTGTCAGACATTAATCGTTTTTTACATGCGGCTTCTAACAAAAATGCTGTTTTTTCATACACATTTAATTTTGATAATTCCTCATCTGAGACAAAAGGGATGAAACGTGGAGGTGTTCCTGGTTTAAAGTATTGCTCTGTGTAATCCAACTTTGATTTCCCTCCGTCCAACATATTCCAAACCTCAAAATGTCCAGGTGGGAATTGACCCAGTGTGGAATTTTCACTTGATTTTTGTTTTAGTCCAATCAAGCCCTTAGCTTCTGAGCATATAGCAAAAACACCGTTCTCAGAATCATGGAATTTGAAAAGGGGCCGCACGCCGTATGGGTCGCGACCAATATAAATATTTCTTTTTTCTCCATCAACAAGACAGAACGAGAAGACACCGTCTAGTTTTTTTATTGCTTCAGCGATTCCAAAGTTTTGATAGCAGTGGATAATGGCTTCAACGTCACAGTTAGTTTCGTATGGGAAGTCATATTGGTCCCGGAGTCGCTTGCAGTTATATATTTCTCCGTTACAAATGAGCGTGGTGCGCGGGTATCGATGAAGCCGCATAGGCTGCATACCATATAGTCCATCTACAATGGCAAGTCTTTGAAAGCCAAGTATAACGAGAGGTTCTCTAGCATCTTGTTCTATACGCCATGCGTCAGGTCCACGATGGACTATAGCAGAAAAACATTTAAGGCACGTAGGACTTAGACCACCATCTACACCAATCGTTGCCCAAATTCCACACATTGCTGAGAATCTGAAAAAAAAAGTTACATAAATAATGGATAGTAATAGGTGCATGTTTGATACACGCTAAGACTTATAGTTAAATTAGCTTTAGATGTCTACTATCTGCTGGACATGTCACTTATATTGCCTTGACCTCATCGGTCCTGAGCTCTTGAGCATTATCTGGTTAACATAATATTTTTAGCACAGGTGTAGCACAGGCACACAAGTAAACATCATTCAATATTATAACTAGTCCATAATTTGAATAGTGTACAATAAATTCAACAATTAATGCTTTATTACACTTTTAAAGTTGGTAAGAATTATTGATGGATATACATTTATGAATAATATTGAATTTACCTCGACTGATAAGATGAATTATTAATTAACTAACGTCTTATCCGACACCGGCTACAGTGATTACTCTTGCTGAACGTTAATTTGGTTTGGCGTATATAAATCGATTATTTCACTCACACCATACACTATGTCCGTCAGAGATTAAACTAGCTGTAATAATGAAATTGATCCAATGGCACAGTGTTTTTAAACTCATAAATTCCATACAGTCTTTTCAGCGTGAAAGCCGGGACTTTGCAAGAGACGATACGTTGAATGAAAGGAACAACGTTACTTCGGAATCTAGCGTATGGTAGAAAGAGACGCATGAAATATAGGTAGCGTTTCGAGTTTGACTACATTGTACGTTGGTCACTTCACTTGAGTCTTGTATTGCATCATCTTAAAGCATTCCATGCCGGGATTCCACGTTAAAATTTGGATGACATAAAATGAACACGTGTCGTCTACATTGTTTTGCAGAAAATACACGGTTCAATTAAATTAATCGGGTTTGATTGAGAGATGTGCATTGATGAAATTTCACTACTATCTTTTAATATTACCCCAAGTCACCGCAGTTCATCGCACCTGAGTTCAGATGCGAAAACTATGAACTCGGTGCTATTTTTAAAGATTGTTGTGTAGGTGTTTGGAATTAATCGTCACCTGTATCGGGAAGAAAACGTGTGAATATTAGGCGTGGAATCTGCCAGTAAGCATTTTGCACGTGTTGTAACCTTAAATCTTATTATCCTGAGAGGAGAGATCAATCCATCAAAGGGACAATTACACGGCGAGAAAATGAATAAAATAACAAAAATCTAACCAAATCTTATGTGATCCAATTACGTAGGTATGAATATAACTTGTTATGAGCTTCAGAATAAAGGCTGAATCCTTATGTTTGATAGAACAATGTCGCCTTATCAGCGTGTTATTGCTGCTAAACAAAGGTCTCTTCGATCGTTCAAATTCGATGCAGGGCAGTCTATAGTTTGTTCCAGTCCTTACGTTATAAGCCGACGAGACCTTGAGAGCATTATGTGTGATGTGGACATTGGTACTGTTTAGTGGGTAATGATCATATTATTTTACATCATGATATGTCATCATTTCAGCAAATCACAGGATAAGTAAAATACCCCGAAGAATATAATCCCACTTATTGCTACAAAAATCACTTACCACTTAACTTGTTAATGTACCCGTGGTTACAGGATATTAGGTTGACTCTAAAAAACTCTCTCTGCCCATCTTGTTTGTAAACGTGAAAATGTCATTTGATCATTTTCAATGTTGTAAATAACACATTTACAACGTAGTGTTTACCTGTTTTGCCTTGCTACCTGGTAAAATAAACCGTGAAATGTTCTAGCGTGTGTCAGTGAGAAATTAAAGAGTCAGAAGATGCAGGATCGGCGCTTTTTTGGCCGCGCTATCATAGGCGTCGCTTCCATTTTGTCGATTTACCAGGTTTATGTTTATACAAATTTTTATCAGGGGTCCCATGCTCGTTTTTTAACTATTATATAAATCCGACAAGACGAAATTACTGATGTGTACCGTTAACAATCGAGACCTTCATCGATAACTATTGTGGTACATCATAAAAATAGAGGCAAATGAAATTCCAATTTCTCACAGGCTAGCTGAAAATAATAATATGTATGTTTATCACTATTATCATGAATTACGTTAGTATTGTTACGTGTCAGGATCCGTAGGCTCGAAAAAATGCCACAATAGTTCCGCAGAGACTTTATTTTACTTCACACACACTTCACAATCACAGTTACACTCGTAGATCGCAGGTATTCGCTTCGTAGGGACAGAACTCTTCACTTCGTATCCGGAGACCGAATGCCCTGTGGGCGACCCTGCCCGCTATTTATACCGATTTCCGGGCTTCCAGATTTTTCCACGCCCTTCGTTGAAATAAACAACAACAATAATTCCCGGAAATCGACATAACAATAGCGGGTCAGATAAACACCCTCATTTCGGCCCTTTTGCCCTTTTGCCTAAGGCTTACTCTTTCTTACTTACTTGGGTTTCTCTTTTATTGCCTCCATTGTTTTTCACCGTAACGGTCGGCCACCCTTCCAGAAACTTCGTAAGCCTGCCGACTTCGAAAAGCTTCATAACAGTATAATGCACGCGTTACTTATGAGTACCTATATATTTCTGCATACGCCGATAAGTGATAACCAGATGGGTAAATGGTGAAAATTAATTTTAATTAATTCCTAATTAAGTTATATATACATAAGAGATCTGCTTGGTGTAGAAACAGGTGTGTCAGACATAGTAGTTTATCCTATGAAATAATTATATCTACTAAGTTAATATAATTGAAATTAAGTGCCCACTCAGATAATATTTATTTGAAATTACAATTTAGACGTTAAGATTAAAATCGGTCAATATTCTTTAAATATGTCAAAGCTAACACACAGATTCTCTTTATTAAACATAATTACGTCATTAATCTATACACTAAATTCACAAAGAGCTAAAAGCTTATTCTTTAATTCTATAATTCTCTTTGTACGCATCTCATTCGGACGTTATTTCTCCACTACTGTGCTGTTACCTGCATACCCGCAGACACCGGGTTTTCATCAGTAACGCTCATAAATATGAGCGAGCTTATTTAAACATGTAAATGTGTCAGAGAATTAGTCTCACGCAAATTCGCTAGCCAATATACGCTGCATCCCGTTATTTCAGTGTCAATCGTTTCAATCTGTCTGCGGATTATATTCATTATCTGGCTGGTTGGTTAATTGATAAACACCATACACGATCACGCTAAAAATAAATGGAGAATGACTTTTGAAGACATTACCTAAAACTTTTAGGTGGGTAGAGAAATAGATCCATACAGATACATATCATATAACATTTATTTACCCATCCATAATTATCATATTAATATTTATTACGTACTTATCCTAGAAAAATTAGAGGCCACTGAGTGATACCGGCTTACCTTGATGTCAACGTTATCCACGCGAGCAAATCGGAGTTGCATGGCGTCTGGAGAAGCGTAGACTATAGAGAGTATCTCTATAGAGAGACTATAGAGGTCAAACCAAAAATAATTTGTTGTCTAATCAATATAATACTGTCAATGTCAATTTGTGTTTCGTTGAAAACGGAATAAAAATTTAGAATGTATACAGTAAACCCATCGGTAGATATATACGTTAAGCCGAGATGCTTAACATTTACGCACAACAGGCGGCTGTACGTAGAATTAGATTGACTGTAGCTGATCTAGACTAGAGTTAAAGGTTAAATGAAAGTCATACCTAGTACAGTTAAAATAATTATAATCGTAATAAAATAGTTTAATACATGAAAACAAGTAAAACAATAAGAATGAGATCTACACAATTTTTTTAGTTCCTTTAACCTCTATTCTTGATATGTTCGTAGATTTCATGTCCAGTACCGATGGCGCCAGCTGCTCCCAAACCATGTTTCTGCAAAATAAAAACGTTCTTCTTAGCAATTGACAAGAAAAAATATTATGTGTGCTGTAGTGTACCAAGAGCAATGTTATATTTTAGCAGCGTCGCGATTATAGGCTTAAAGATCCGAGAAACTACGACCCATTACTGCCGACCCACTGTAGAACATGGGTTTCTACTCGTAATGAAAAAGATATTTAATGTACTCTAAGCATAATGCTCTAACGGGGCTTGGTGAAAATATTGGTGATCAACGCGACGACTTTAAATATTTATGACAACAATCGAGAGTATAGTATGTGCTCTACGCATTAGTTCAGCGGGAGGTAGCGTTAAATATTTATCGAAGTAAAAAGGGATATAGACGGAATTATATATTCGGAATAAAATATGACATGCTATTTATATTATTAAGTGTGATATGAAGGGATTATTCACAGTAGGTTCCATAAGCTTTCCACTAGTATAGCGTCCTATAATTCAAATATGATTGGTTTCTTAGACCATGAAAGAAAAATAGCCATCGCGGACATAGCATTGCGGATATATATATATATATATATATATATATATATATACATGTATTACAATGTATCTACTTGTTATGGTTCCATGTACCGTAGTAGCTGCTATTAATTGCGTTTGAATCATTTATAATTTTTGATTGTTAATCTCAGAATACAAAGTTTTTGATATTTGTCTTCAGTTAGTAGGCCTTAACTGGCACTGTCATTCGTTAAACAATGTGTCTACTGAATATTACCTACTCATGTTGCGTGTTAAGGGTTTTTGGGTCTTTTGAAAACATACAAAAACCTTACGATGACAGTGAAGGATACATGGATTTACGACAATATCTTACTACAGATAAATGATAAAGTTAGTGATGATGGTTTGGGTGACTTTGTGTGTCTTTTTTGTCGTCACAATAAAATTTAAACTGAGCAAACTTTCAATTCAGTTTTATTGTTATTTCAAAATGTTAGGCGTAGGAAGTTTAAACTTATGATTAACAAGGTTGATAGCGGTGATAGTACAGTGATTAGAACGTTAGTAAGAGGAGACCGAATGAATGTTGAGTTCTTTGAATAATTATAAATGATGATAGAAAAATATAATCTTGAGATCGAATGGCAACACGGCCCTTTTGGTTTTTAAATCTATCAAATTTTAAACCCAAAGTAAACGTAGCTTGAAGAAAATTGTTTGATCTCGGCTTGGGGAGGTCCCGACTTACGTGAACTTTTAATAAAGATCCTAATATCTAATTCATTCACATTGATATTTGTTATTCAAATATTTTATTGTTAACGCCTAAAATTATAAAATACCCATTTGTTTAATTTAACGACCACTTGAACTTTAGAGTTTAGAATTTCATTATGATAAAAATCTTCTCTTTTTAAATCCCTTACTTAGGCGCTTGAGAAACATGGTGATAAACATTTAAGTCAGCTGCTTATTGTTACCAAGAAGTAAAATTGAAGTATTTAATATTTTTTTAATAAACTCACGCACAGTTTGAACACATTATGAAACATTATATATGAACAAGACTCGAGAGTATTTATTTGTCTTATAAATGACTGCTTCGGCAAATAATCGAACCCCAATTACTTCGTTGGGCTGTTAGCGTCAGTCAGTACGAATGGTGGTCTATAAAATGGAGCCAAATAAAAATATATCTCTACTAATATTACAAAGAGAGACAGCAAATTTTATGAGTTTATGAATATGGTGAAGTAATCTCCGGAACCTATCTGAACGGCACCTATCTGAAGAATTATTATACCATTTGAAAGGTACATTATTCCGGATGAATAGATGTATCGACAAATGTACATGATACATGTATACTGTACATATATAATAAATTTTTTACCAACAAAGTCGTGGTGGGTTATATAATAAAAATATGTAGGTACAAGGTATAGGTAAGGTCGGTTTCGAAGTCCGTTTCTCAAAATAAACGGTTTTGCTGTGTATTTTTATAACGTAAGTTACATTTCACTTCATATTGTTATAGCGTTATAACTTAACTGTTTATATCAAAAGAAACATTAACAATAAACAAAATATAAACAATATCAATAATAAAAAAATAAACATAATGAAAACAATTTTAAATATAAATAATAAAAACAATTAATAATTATTAATTATTTTAATATTAACATTAACAATCATCAATATTCCATTTCTGGACTGGAAACCCCAGGTGACAGACGCATTTTTATTGACTGACTGTTTTTTTTGTTAATTTATAAGAAAATACATCTCTTAACCAGGGTTATTCGAAGGAATTCATTATACCTCTTTACAGTATCTAAATGGAAAAGTTCTAATTACCTGAGTGTTTGAGCGCGCGCGTAAATATTTTACTGTTATTTTAAATTTGCATGTATCAATATGTCTGTTTGCCTTTTGGGGCTTTTTAAATACTATGAAAAACTAAATTTTTAGGGGGTATATTTCCGTCTCTGTCTGCACCTCTGTCACATGCGATTTTCTCTGAATGTACTGGAAGAATACTAGCTTGGGTCACATTTATAGTATTTGATGAGCCAATAACGGGTGCAAGAATTGGACCTATCGATTAGATCGATTTTCATATCGTAAAGAAACTGATGACGATTATGTTATTTTTAAAACAGTTTACTTTTAGTTTAACTATTTTCTCAAAAACGTTTGATGCTACTTTCATCTAACTTTTCGATTGATTCGATTGATTGAACATACAGTTAATGTCTTCAATTAGGGTTTTTCATTTAATAGTAACTTACGATAATTTTTCCTCCTTTCCGAATTGCACCACCGGCACCTTTGGGGTTGGCGTGGGATCCATTCAGCATCATAGCCAACACGGCGAGGATAACCACGACAAAATTCACGAACTTCATTTTCAATATGGAAAAAGTTTTATGCAGAAGCGAGTTGCTGCTCGAAGCAAAACAATTGAATGGTAAGACGGTAACAACTGTATCAATTTATATATGGCTAAGTACTATTAGCATTATCGTAAGAACTTGTTTCGGGGTTTTCCCGTCCACTATGAGACTATTAAGAAATCAATATGCTGATTTTTTTTTTTCAATGCAATAAAGTAGATATCATTTGCTAAACCAAGCACGCATAAATGAGGGATTTTCTGTATATTAGTTGTTTATTAGTATATTTTTATACAGAATAAAATAAACACGTACAATCAAAACAGCAATTGACAAACAGTAAGGATTCTTTATTTGGTTATGCTCTCGTACCTCGTACCGTGTATACGGTTCCGCTATCTTTTAAAGGGTTGTGCGGTATACAATTTTATTCCATATTAAAGTCAAATTTGACTTGACTCAGGAAATTATAAAGAAACGTGTAAAAACACAACTCGTGTCAAAAATATATAATTAGGTATAGGATAGATAAATATATAAATGACAAACACATTAAATTAAATTAAATTAAAAAGTTCTGCAGTCAGTTCCGTCCAGTGATGGAATTTTTACTGTCGAACGTACTATTTTACGTAGGAAATTGTATTGGTTTCAAAATATAAGCAGAGGAGCCATTTTTTCTTCTTTCTTCTCTTCAAAGACAAAGGACCTTTTGGAAACGATTATATGATTAATAAGTGTAACAGTGATATGTAAATGAACAAATTCATTTATTTACGAAGACTTTGAAATTATTTTATAAAATTATGATGAGGTTAGAGTATTGGTGTTGGATGGATTAGTTAATAATCCCTACTGGTTCGAAAATGTTCAATAATAACATGTATATAAATATTTTTTTAGGAAGGTTTTTTTAAGTAGTATGAACATACATATTATCCGAAGAGGTACGTTATCATCAACTAAATAAATAGAAATTTGATTCATACCGTGTTCAAAAATGTTAAACATCTTTGTTGTATCAATAACACACATTTTAAGTATTTATAATAATCTTTTATTAATTTATGTATTCATTTCATTTTATTTTTAGCCCTGTAACATGTATAGAACACAGAAACAGAAGATGGTGATTGTTTCGAGTTAAATTAATTAATTTTTGTGTTTTAGATTGACGTATATTATCTTTGTTTTCAACAGAAAACCATGATGCTGTAACATTCGGTAACATTTATACTGTTAAAAAAGTTAACAAACCGAAATAGGGAAACGTAATGTGCAATAGACCTTATCAATTTACGACAATTCCTGCACGTACGAGGAAGACAAATGGTTTTATTCTTTCGTATTATAAAATTCCAACGGCTATAGGATAATAGTACTACGATCTTCCTCGATATGACAATGTAGTGTGTAAAAATGAAAGATATTTGTTACATATGGAGATTCCCTGTTTTACTAATTTCTGCGTAATAATCAATAATTGATGGACGTAGTTAGTATAGTATACCTAATAGTTATAGTTCGTTAAATAATTATTTCGAATTTGGCGTAATGGTTATTTAAAATTATTAACGAATATTTATTCTATGTCATTTTAAATGAGGAAATGATCATAACACGTCCAACTTAAGCAACGAATTAATATATAACCCCTTTTTCTAAAATTGGTCAAAAAGTCATATATATATATCTTGTCCTACTGACCACCTCGGGTCTTTTCTCACAATGAGAAGGGTGAAGGTATTCTGCCTAATATGCCTGATATGGTGAAGTGCGGGTTGGCACACTTCACACACCTTTGAGGACCTTTGACACACCAAAGCAAGTGCTAATTAATTTGTTATATGCACATAATTTTGATAAACTAGAAGGGCGAGCAGTATGCGAAAGTGAGTCCCCTATCTAGTATACGTCTGAATGACGCGCGGTGTTCGAAACACTAGGCTACTTCTACAGCTTCAGAAGGTAACAAAATATTGATTTGAAGGTAACAAATCCTTTAATAGACTTAGTAAGCGTAATTTGGAGACCGTAGCACTTTAACAGTATTTTTGACTTCAACGATTCCGCAATTCAGTTTGCAGTGGTCCTGCTTGCGGAGTTGTCGGCCGGTACATACATTTATGTGATAGATAAATAATAGGTAGATAAAGGTTGACTAGGAAAAATGCTTCTAGCATGAAGACCACCTTTTGTTCTTATACTTATGTAAGGTGCAGTAAAGACTGAATAAATAAATAAATGCTTGTTCTTTGTCATGTCTGTAACACCTGCCGTACAGAGAATCTTATCGCAGCGATATGTTTTTAAACATTTTTTTTTTTTTTTATTTCACCTTCTTTGTATTTGAATACATGTGCTACCCTGTTACCCTCTTGGTTGAACATAGGGTTCTAGGGTCTTAGTTGGTCGTGCTATTTTAATTGTGTGTATGTCCATACTACTTGCGAACATACCTGGCGCGGGAGTGTCACTCGTCCAAATTATTAAAAATGCTTACGCGTTAAGAAACGGTTACCATACAATAGTTTCACAGTCATTTTACATTGGTATCCTCAGTAAAATTATATTCAATAGAGAAACAGATAAGTAATTATTTTTTAAACTTTCAATTTATTAAATGTTGCTTCTGTTGTTTTAATTCCTAAACCACGATAAAGGTAATTTATTACTTTGTAATGTAAATATGTAAAAAATATCAGTTATTGTTTATACAGTTTATCGAGGAGTTCTACGGCCCTGTTTCATGAAGCGCTGAGTCAGATCGTTTAGTGAAATTTACTGCTTGTTGCTACAAAGCCGATCGTTACGGAAATTTGTAGTACGGTATGAGACTTATCTCATACGTGCTGTTCAAGAATACCATTCTTTAGCTTCTTTTATGATGATGTGAAGTTCCTACAGATTTTAGTCTTTTACTAACTGTAGGTAACATTTTCATTATTTATGTTATAATTAATTTGAAAAATTAAGGGTGCGTGCAGGATTCCGACTCGACTCTCCCGTTTTTTCTCTCCTCAAGTTAGTGATAACTAGAGGGAAAATGTTCAACAAATTAAAGGGCAAGCTTATTTCCGAGAGTTCTCTCTGCGGGCAAGTCCGTCTCATTGTAATTCATAGAGCGTGTAGCTTTATTGACTAAACCGTTACGAATGGGAATGTTAAATATATACGCTTAAAAGTATTATGCAATAGTATACGGTTTTTACGTCTACATCAATTCACATTGTTTGAGCATTTTCACCACAGAAATAATTTTACTTTTAGTTTAAGCTGTTTTAAGTTTTGTTAAAGTTGGTTTTGAGAATCTGCCCATTATAGTTTGTTATCTATAAAGATGCAAATTATTTTAAACTAGGTTTTGTTTGCAGCTTCTGCGTGATCAGAAAGTTCTTGCCTTATTAAGTAAAGTTTAAAGAGTTTCAAAGTGTTAGTTTTATTGAGTCTTCATGTTAATCTTTAAGTATATATTTTTTTAACTGAAAGTAAAATGAAATTATTATTATAATTTTGATAACCTGGTTTATGAGAATTTTTTTTTCTTCGTAGATGTTTAGATGTTTCAAACCCTCAAGACCTAAGGCCTTTCCGTTCTTAGTGCCTTTTCTTCTTAGTCATATTTTTAAGATGTCCATTCAAAATTTGAAGTTTCCACAATAGGCAGCTAAGACTTAATAGACTTTACATTATAGATTTTATAGTTTTTAATAGATAGTTTTTTTTTATAATTTCGGTTGGTTTAATATTAAGTTATAAAGTAAATATTTTTATAGGGTTGAAAATCAGTCGGTCACACTACTTATAATGGTAATATGCTGCTCGAATTATTATTATTATTTTATAAGTAAGGATCCAATTTACCTCTATTTTTGAACAAATATACATTCAAAATAAAAGTAATATAACTTAATGAAATACGTCGTATTTAGAATGTATATTATTTGGAGTGGTGTTAGGTAAAACTAATTTTTAATTTTTTTTAATCTGTAAGTATTGTATGTATAAAAATCATTTTGTAATATTTTTCGCTACATTTTTTTTCTGTAAAACGAAATAAAGCTCTGTAAATACTATTTCAAGTTATTATTATAATAATCAATATTAATTTTTAAAGTAATAGGACATAATATAAATACTAAGAGAAAATATTTTTACAATATCTTCATAAATGTCTAATGCTATATAAGTTAAAATCGTAACCAGATAA
This sequence comes from Megathymus violae, assembly GCA_003671415.1. Taxonomy (NCBI): domain Eukaryota; kingdom Metazoa; phylum Arthropoda; class Insecta; order Lepidoptera; family Hesperiidae; genus Megathymus; species Megathymus violae. Next base: position 1,570,374 of record PDGT01000040.1, on the reverse strand, counting down.
TAATTAATTTAATGAATTACGAGTTTTTAATTTAACTCTAAACTATCCAAAGTTCAATAATAACAAAATATTTTTCTATGGTGCACAAATGGTATCTATAATTTTCCATAGAAGAAATATTAATTGTTTAAAATTTCTAAAACGCATTCTTTTAATTAATACGATTATTGAGTAAAGGGATAAGTATCAATAGTTTAAGAGGGCCGTTTCACGAAGAATATCTTCTGCTATAGGTAAACCGGTAATATGTGAAACATACTCAAGGTTTTACTTCTATGCATACGCAGGCGAAATTTATACTTCTCAATATAAATGGCGCCAGTTCGCTTTGGGAGTATCATTCCTTATTCCTATTTTGTGCAGTCTAAACGGCTTATAAAAAATCCTGTTTAAAATTTGAACAAGTGATACGTATTTAAAATATATTCAAAATGAAATTATTCAACATTTTTGTGTTGGTGCTTCCCGTGTTGGCGATGATATTCAACACCACGAACGCCGCCCCTAAGATAAATGCAAATGCAATAAAAAAGGGTGGTAAAATTATAGTAACTTAACAAATTACTCTATTTCTAAATGTTTGCTTATTTAAGATTTATTTATTACTCAATCTCATTCCTCTCACTGTCAGTGAGTGTTACAAGTTAGTTTACGTTTCTTACGAACGCTTCTACTTTGTATCAAAATTCTCCTTGGTCTTCAAAATTCGACTTGGACTTTTTCTTCTTCCATGAAAAATTAATTCAGATTAAATTATCTTTTTTAACTTTTAATTTCTGCCGTGGTTTACGTTATAAGTTTACATTGATTAATACTTTTAAGGGTGGTTACATTTAAATGAGATTTTCTTTGTATTTCTTTTCATACTCCATAATTTTTCGGAAGAAGTGTTGTGAATAAAAAGCTTCTGTACTGGTAAGTTTTGTTTTGATTAAACAGTATATATAATATGTGTACAATCATTTTTGTAATTTCATTCATACATGTACATATCATGTTCATATACGTGTTATTGACTTATTTGTTTGCAAATTTCTCAAATGGCTTTGTATTTCAGAAACATGGATTGGGAGCTGTAGGTGCCATTGGGACCGGCCATGAGATTTATCAACAAGTTCGTGATTGAGGTTAAAATTCTTAAGTAGCGGATAATACGAAAATAAGAAAACACATTTAAATAAAAAGTCTTATCGTTTCAAACGAATTTCTATTTAAAAAAATATAATTTTATTTTAAACAGCAAATTATGTTAATATATTTGCAATAAGTTTCAAAATGTTTAAGGGAACGTAGGTTATGACCGTCATGTTTATTATAACGTAAGCAATACAATTTCTTTATGCTAATATCAATTGTATACCTATATATGAATTATATGAAAACTTTACTATATTGTATTTAGTTCACGTTGAGAGTTGGTTCTAGCATTGCATCATGTTGAAAGGGGCTGTTAATAACGAGTCAGGTAAAATGTGTTGCGGTGAGCTCTAATAAATTTGCATTGAAGTTGAACAAATTGTTTCAGTTTTTACCTCTAAAATGTATTTTGAGAATTAAAATATACACGAACGTAGTAATACGTTATATTAGGAGTACTTAGTTTTGTTTAGTTAAAATCGTTAACGGTAAATTGCGAGGCGGACTAGTATGAAGCGGAATCACACGATCAATCAAACATTACATTATCATACATTACAATGAATAACTGCCGCACTGGGCTTGGGTCTTTTCGATGAATTCTATGGTTAATGCCATAGTCTGCCACGTTGGAAAAATGCGGTTTGACAGAGTTCACAAACCTTTGAGAACATTATAGAGAACTAACACGAATGCAGGTTTCCTTACGATGTCTTCCTTCAAAGAAGAAAGTGATAATTTATTTGTAATATGCACATAATTAAAAAAAACAATAAGTTGTGTGTAGAATTTGAAGTCTCCCGTGCGGGAGACCGTTGTCCAAATCACTACGTTGTTATCATTACTCCTATCACAATACACTAGGATAATGTTACATCATGCACCGTTTGAATCTTGACAATATTTTTAAAAAATGTTATTAGAAAATTAAATACGGTAATCATACAAGTCTTAAAACGAAAACAAGGGACGTTCCGGAAAGAGCTCTACATTCCGTAACTTTGAAATCGGAGGGATCACAAGCCCATTGTTGGCCACGAAGAAAGGGAGGCACCTGCTTATTGTTGCCTCTAAAGAACATTGTATGGTTGTTGTAGAAGCTGATAGCTAGCTTACCATTATTCCTGATTACTTTCGGAATTAAACTAAGTGGTACAGATGCCAGTGATTTTCCACTTATGGGACTGAACGCAATTATCGTGTCCGTTGCTCAGCAAGCTTGACTTGGAGTCAAGGATGTATAGAAGTTCTTAAAGGTAACAATCCCAATTTTAAATTTTATAGCCATTCAGTCAGACTCTCTGATACAAATTTTAAGGCTTGAACTTACGTTAACTTTGGACTGGTCAATAAATATTACGTACATGTACAGAATATCAAATGTCTCATGTTTCTACCATTTATAATACAAGTATTTCTATTCGCTATCTTCCTTTAAGAATTACGTTTCAAAAAATTCGTTACTAAATCAAATTTTTACCTTCCAATTAATTGAAGAAAATATAACAATAGTGAATCAATAAAAGGAAGGAAGCGTTTTTTTTTTATTATTATTCAAGGATAAGATACATTTTGAAAGATGACATGGTGAAGTAGTTTTATTTTGTCAATTGAAGGTTTCCTAAAATCGGACGTAAGGTAAAAAGGTAAATGGAAATTATCCTATTGTATAGATAGTTACACTTATGTTATAAAAACTTATGTATAGAATCATTTATTCTTTGAAAAATACAATATGATTCGCCTATATCAAATCGTATCAAGCTTTTCTATCCCCAACATAAATAAAACCACTACAAAAACTCAGTGAATTTATGTTTAAACTTTCTTAGCACATGTTAACTTATCTTAAATTAACATCGAGTTCTGAAGCGTTAGAATAATCTATAATCGGCGGAGTTTTATTTTTATGAACCTATCCTGTATACTGTAAACTTATTTGTGTATTCTGTCTTTTATAAAATGCAGTAATTTGGGATATATTCTGTAGAAGCAATTTAGTTTTTAATTCTGTAAATCAATAAACAATGAAAAATCAACAGATAATATCTAGTAGCACGTTCTCATTATGAAACGTGAAGTGTATTAAAAGATTTTAAATAATTACTATATAGGTTATATATTCGTTTTGTTGAAAAACGTACCAACATTGAAAATTATAGGATATTGTTATATGCTAGTATCACTAAGCAAATTTCATTTGCTTTTCAGATGCACTCTACCTGGTTGCATAGACAATACAAAATCTTTCTTTCTTCTTTAGCATCCCACGATAATTATGCCTATGAGCATGTGAAAAAAATAAAAGTTCTATTGGAGGTCGGTTACACATAATACTCTCTGGACTTACTCTCGCTTATCTATCTACATATTTCAGGTGGAGTTCAGTGGAACGGCTCATTTGAAAGCAAAGAGTTTGAACAATATCCTCGCTGTTTACATTCGTTTATAATCTCATTATGTGTATATATCAGCGAACCATCTCAGGTTCTTTTATTAAATTTGTAGATACACAGGTAAGTACCGTACCGTATTACGTATTAAATTCACTTGATTCTAACATGATATTGACATATTATGATTAAAGTATATGTTTTTATTTTTAGTTAAATAATACGAAAAAAAACTTTAAAAGGTATATTTCATTTTCATATTTGTTAATTGCTGAGATTAACTGAAACACACAGATAAAACAATTTCAGAAACGTCATAGTATAGTTTCTGAGGATCAAAGTAATTCAGTCGACGGACTGACGCTTAATTGGTGAATCAAGCGCACCGACCGGACAATAGCAAGAAGTTTATTTTCACAACGAAACTTTATTCTTTACTAGCAAACAGCCCTCCCTTTGCTGCGGAGAAACTATGTCTTACGCTAAGATATAGTAACTACATTATATTCAATTAATTCATAATTTTTTATTTATGGACGGATTGAAATTAAACGAACTGTTAATTTTAAGTGACGCTTACTGTATTACAATAGTGAATACTGTAATGAAATCGGATAAACCATTTCTAAGATATGTAAGCGCGAACAGACGCACAGACAAACAGACAAAAATTTTAACAACTATGGTTTTGGGTTCTATTGCAATAATAAAGTCCCCTTAATAGTACTTTTTCTCACATATCCTTAGTCTACAGAAATTGATCAGTTAGAATTTTATTATATGTATAGATAGATAGATGTAGAAATTGCATATCTAGAGTGTTTGTTCAAACACAGTTTTTAATTTCATTTTGCTCAAATTACACATTTATAAATATTTTCTCACGCTCGTAGAATATTCCTTTATTCCGGATAAATCTCTTGTACTAGCAGTATATTTATGGAAATACGCATGCTTCTTGAAACGAATACCAATAAGATGAATGAAATAACATAAGTAAGATTCATAAAATTATTTTTCGAAAAGTTGTATGAAGGAAAATCCAAGTAGGAAAGAATAAGAACAAAGCGGTAAAAGTTGCTCAGAAACTGTTGCTTGGTATTTGGGCGTGAATGCGTAACGTCAGGCCATGCGAAAGCAGAATATAAATGTTTCGCATGCGTTGATGGAGTATCAAATCTAAAGTTTACTGACAGTCTTTGGTCGTGCAGAAAATATAGTACTAAAATGCATATACTGAAATATTTAGTTTTGTTTGCCATATTTGCTATGGTGTCACATAGCATATACGCAGTTCCTAAATTAAGCGGAAGTGCCATTAAGAAGGGAGGGAAAATTATTGTAAGTATTTTATTAAAGTTTTAAGTTTATGATTAGTGTATTTTGAAGTTTATATATTTTAATAGTTATTTAAGTAACCTTAAATTTAATCAAGTCTACTTGAAGACTGCGTTTGACTCTAAGATGACGTTGAATACTGACGAAGTAATTATTATCATATTACTATTGTTTCTCGAATACTGACAGACTTTGTAGCTCAGTTGGTAAGGACTTTGCCTGCCAACCGAGGAGTCCCGGGTGCGTTTCCGGCCGGGCAGACATTTGACACAGATAACTGCCGGTTTTCGGGACGTGGGTCTTTCTGATGTTTAATTTTTACATAGATAAATACCTTTTTCGTAACGAAAAATTAAGTTGGAACAGTTTTGTTAGTAGTTACGTTTGAGTGACTCAGAATTTTCTTTTTCAGGTGAGGGGTATAGACGCAATCGGTACCGTTGGAACCGTACGTGACATCTACCACAATGTTAAAGACAGAGGTTAACAAGCGAACAGAACTCATAATTTTAATATGTACTATTACTTTCTACTCTTAGACCCCCTTCCTTCTCCATAAGTTCTTCATTGCAGTGACAGTTCAGTTTTGGAATGCTCTCCCCGTTGCTATCTGATATGCAGAGCCATTTCGATCATTTCAAAGCAAGAAGAATGTCTATTTAATATAAAACTATATTTATAATACACTAGAAACTCACCGTGACTTTGTTCAGATTAAACAATTATACATATACTCGTATATACATGATACCTGTGTTTATCCGGAATAACTTACTTTTTGAATGGTAAAATATTTTTTTAAACAGGTGGCATGATTGCGGAGGGTATCTTCCGTATAAACACAAACTCGCAAAATTCGCACTCTCTCTTTATAATACTAGTATAGATTTCCTTAACTTATTATCCATGCTATTCTAGCCTTTCCTTAATTATCTTCAATTAACAATCTTTCCTTTGACCGTATTTTGTTTTTCTATATAATTATTATATTTCTAATGATTTATGTTTACTTAAAGTTCGCTGTATTTTAGGAACATGATTTTTGTTACTAAATTACCATTCTGTATAGTAAAGTATTGTTATAGTAAGTTATAGTTGCATTAGGCCGAGGTATACAACAAAATGGTGCACGGTGAAAATCAGCGGTTGATTTTGAAAATGAACTATTTAATTTTTTCTATGTACAACAACACTGATATACATAATAATATTGTTTTATTTCGTTGTGATTAATAAAACATGTATTTTTAATTTTGTTGACACTAAACGATTTAAGTCATTGTCATAAAAGCTTTATCAATATAAACAAATTGTGTGAAGTAGTTTGTTGAATTTTTGAATATAAATATTTATTTATGAAAATCGAATTTGATCATTTTTTTCCAATAAACTCACATTTTATTTTCCTACGTCCGTTGCCGTCCTGCAGCCGGTGGCGTGACATTTTATACGGTAGGCGGTGTATCTTTCGTTTGGTTTCGGTTTCAATCGGATATCCGGTGTCACTCTTTTAAAGTTTCTGTAGTTTCCGCTTTTTTATCTGTATTCCTTTTATTTTATTTGTATTGTATCCAGATAAGTAATAATTAAAATGTGAATGTTCTTACCTTGCATTTTTTAATTAATCCATTCTTTATTTGAGACGATATAATTTTTCAGTTACACATTTCAGTTTTACTTACACAAAATGTATCTAGTTTTTAAACTTACGTGCGCGATAGTACAGGGTGAAATAAAATTGGGAATCTAAATACCGTTTGCATATGACTAAAAGCGTACCAATATAATTTAGCTACTATCTGTTGACTACTAAGGGATAAAGGATCTGCGGCTATCGCAGAGATGCGGGCTTTGAAAAGTTTCAGGGGAGAATTTAATCTACATAGGTTTATGACCGAGCGATATAATTATTTCGTCAATGTCGGTTTTTCACCCTTCCTATGTTTAAACTAAGTTACATACCAGCAGTCGTCACTAGTTTGTCCAGCGTTTCATAATATACTCGTATATTAGTACCATATGTCTGTCGAAAACGAAACAAAAGGAATGAAAATTGCTAGCTTGCGGTTGTAGTTGGTTCCTTTATTACCGGTCGAACTGTACGTGTAATATGCGGTTTTCGAATATTTTGATTCTCGAGACACAAACATGACGCCAAGTTTGTTACACACAACGATAGAAGACGATAATACACATTTACGTTATGAAAAATGCAAAAGGGCTAGAATAGTAAATATTTTGGGCTGACTAGGGTACTGCTTCATTATTATTCATTAATTTAAGATTGATTCAGAAAATACTAATCCTGTATGTCGAAACATTCGTATTTATGTGACAGATAAATAATTGTTTTCTGATCTTGTTGTTTGTCGTGTTTTTATTGGGTGTCCATGTCACAACTTGCGTTACAAATTTTAGTGCGGCGTTGTGAGCGTATAAACCTCATAGATTTAAATATTAAAATATATTTTTCGTGTAAGTGTTTATTATTATTACCCGATTACGGCAAAGCAAATGGAGGGTTACGCTTTTGACCGTTATGTATAGGTACGTATAAATGTTCATGTTTTCCCTCCTGACTAGTAAACTACTTATCATAATATGACAAATGAGTTATCGTTAGAAGCGTATGGATTGTCCGCTGGTTATAGGCTATTAAATAGTATGTATATCATCTAGAATCTAGATGATAGCCGTGGTCGTATTCCACTTACCCTGACAAAATAATACATTCTAACAGTAGAAAACGATTATAAGCTTTATGGCAAAGTGGCAATGAAAACGGCTATCATTTGAATATCACACGTGAATATGTATTAAATATTCTAAAATATAATTAATGTAAGTTGTTTATTTAATAGAAAAAATATATTGAATAGTTTGTACATAACAATATCAGAGGAGAATATTTTCTTGTTTCATATTTTTCAAATAGTCGGGCTTTAGTTTTTGAAGCTATTTTATGAGTAAGTAATATATTCTCATGTACTCCAGTTTATGAGTACAGTCTCGCTGCCTTATTATTTAATCTGTATCCCACGTCGCAGTTTGCTTCAAATATAAATTTTTCCTCCCTTCTCATGCATACATTTTTATAACAGTAGTAGGTATTTTCATAAATTTACTTTCCTTATAAGATAGTTGGAAAGTATTCTTCACATTAACTTAAACCTATGTATTTGAACACTACGTTTACGTTGTTGAGTGTAAACTCTTATTACACTATTTTTGATTTGTACGCGTTGTAATAGTATACATTTTTTTATTACAACCCACAATAAAATTTACTGCCGGACTCCTCGAATGTTTAGGCCATAGCGACATACGCTGAGCGAGTGCGGGTTCGTAGATTTCACGCAGCTTTGAGAACATTACATAGAACTCTCAGATATGTTGGCAGACTCACGATGTTTTCTATCACCGAAACCAGTGGCAAATACTTTGTAATGTGTATGTAATTTTAAAAATAAGAGTGCATCATTCGAATTGGAGCCCCCGTGTAGTAGACTAATGTTCAGACCATCAGGCCACCACTGCTTATATTCACTGATTTCTTTTTCTTATTCAAATCTAAACAGCAGGTGTCTGAAGCGCATAGTTTAATCCTAATATTCAGTTTAGACACGTAACAATTCTCATATAGATATTATTGGGATATTGCATAGTTGTACGATTATGAAGAAATGAAATAAGAAAAAGTAAAAAGTGACATTTTCATTGTGTCATCTGTAACTATGAAAATAGTCTTCTTTGACCGGTGACAGAATTTTAATGACTTTGTCTTAAGATATTTTTCTGTAAGAATTAGATAATTGTAAATATTAACGTCATTGTTATGTAACATACACGACTTCAACATTTCAGTGAATACGATAGATTGAAAGTCCTTGAACGCAGGTCCAACTTTTATATGGAGTGCTTTGAGAATCTTAATTATTATTGTTGGGTTATAAGTTGTTTAACACCTCATTTTTATAGTCGAAAATCTATGGGAGGAACGTACTTTTTCTAACATACATTTCGACTTAAATTAACCGTATTAATTATACCGTGCCAGTCTCATCAAATAGTGTATTAATCGAAATATATGTTCAGTAGGTAATATTTTCGATGTAATTCTACGATTGAATAGTATCCAGCAATATCGTTCTAAAGCAAAGTGTAAATATTTATTTCATTTCAACTTGGAGTTCCAACTCAACGCAATATTGTATTGATGTTGTAAAATACAATAACATTATGATTTTCATTTCACTTAAGTAGCTTCGAATTAAATTTTTGTTCAAAATCTATTGCGATTTACTGGAATATCTTTATCTTGGAGGCATAGACTTATTATACTACTGTATGTAGATCAGATCATCGAACAAACAATATAGCACTACTCATTAATGCCAAAACGCTAACAGACAACCATTGCGCACTCATTGGCGTATTATTATTACTTTTGTGAGATGACGTTTTGACCAAAACGCCGAATCGTGTAGTTAAAAAGTGCACCAATTACGATAAAAAGAAAGACGACAAAAACAGAATGGAGTTTCTTTTTTGGTTAGTGTAACAAATTACTTGCTAAAATATTATCTTTCAATAAACTTTTTTACGGTTTAGGGTCGCCAATTGACTAATCGGCCAAGTCCACAAGTCAACCCGCATGCTTTCAATTTAGTCGCGTTACGTATCTATAACTTGTTGACAAAAGTACTACATATTTATGTAGTATTTTTAATGCAATAAAAATTTTCCAAAATATTTTGAATTTTAAATCCACGATCCTTCATTGTTTGTTAAAACTATTACAAAACTATTTTAATTTATTACAGGGTCTTTGGGAATTATAGTATAAACAATAAAATATGTAAAAGTTTAGCCTTTATGCAATATTGAACCCAAGCTAAACTCCGACGTACGTAGATACGTAGGTAGTCACTTAATAAATTTTGTATTAAAGAAAAAGTATTCAACATATAAATTTCCATTCATGTACACCAACGTTGAAATCTTTTTTGTCAATTTTGATCCGAGAGGTTAAAGATCGTTACTTCATAGTCGGCCACGGCTTTTTCAGCGTTCGAAAGCTTCTATTTATTTTTTCTTTGGCTATTGGGAACAAAAATAAATGATAGGGAGCTAAGTCAGAACTGAAATGCATGAGGTAGGCTTTCAACATCAGATTCATCAATAAACGCTTTGGTTCTGAGGGATCTCTATGATGAGGCGTTACCGTTATACAGCATGATTCCCCGACGACCGGCCTTTGGTCTTCTCTCCCGCATAGCTTGAAAAGCTTAGGGCGATGCTACTGTAGTTCTATACTATTCTGAGTTAATCGCATCGTGAATAAAAAGTAGCCACCATTTTTTTGCTAACGTTGCGAAGGCTATATAATTTTGTCGGTCACTGTCCTTCTGAGAAACCTCAAATTGATGTTTGCCTTTTATTTTCTGGATAATTATAGATCTCTTTCATCACTAATAATGGTTTTTGAAACACAAATTTGTGCGCCGTTTTTCAAACATATACACATTTCACAGCACTAATCCACAAAAACCTGTTTTTCGCTTTCGGAGGGTTTATGAATGATCTAACGACTACAAAGTTCCTTACCCTTACTCTACCTTTAGCCTCTTTAGCAGGCTGAATCATCTCACCCTTCTTCTGGAATCTGTGACTTTTTTGTTTCGGTTGTAGTGTATGGCAGTCACTTTATGGGCTACTGTGGCTAATTATCATCAAGGGGTTCGTCAAGAAACTGATAGATTAATAAATCTGTCATTTACCGCGTATAAGGTACTTAAAGTATTTTAAAGATTTTGAGTGTAATTTTTAACGTGTGTCTTAAACGATATTTTTTAGAATTTCTCCTATTTAATTTTTGTAATCGTCGATTGCCAAATGAATTGATACACAAATAATAAATTCTTTCGATTATCTTTTTTTGTGAATACTTATAAAAGAGCAAAATAATGGCCATCTTCGCATGCTATGATTATTGAACAAAATTTCTTAAATCGAATGATCAATGTCTGAACATGATAAATCTCTAAATAATCTAATAACAACGCTTGATAAAAGTTTGCCCCTTCCGTATATGTACTTCCTCATCATCAGGAAAAAATTATTGAATACATTATATTAAACTCAATATCTACTAGCAACCGTTCCACAAATGGTTTTTCTAGCTTCGGAATTCATCGTCAGACCTTTATCTATAAGCTCATGCTGGATAGTAAACATAAGAACTGAAGAGTTTAAAATCGATATTAACTACAAATATCTGCTTTCACTATCTTAAGACCAGTTCCACAGAAACTTAAAATGTCTATGTCTATGTTTAGAAGTATATACCATCATACATTGTGCTTGCGGATTGTTGCAAAGTAAATTAATAATAATGTTACGTGTCAGGATCCGTAGGCTCGTAAAAATGCCACAATAGTTCCGCAGAGACTTTATTTTTCT